>JASSUY010034113.1:0-23584 GCA_032466535.1 Forpus xanthops
ATGGTTTAGTGTGAGGTGTCCCTGCCCATGGCAGGGGGGTTGGAACTAGATGATCTTAAAGTCCTTTCCAACCCTAATTATTCTATAATACTATAATTCCTGTGATTCCAAAAAAGATGACAGAATTTACAGGAGAGAACTGTTTTCAGTAGCAGGTTTAATGTAGTGATTTCTCTTTGCTTAGGGGCAGCTATGAAGAGGACAGAGACTCTTTTCACAAGGAGTCCCAGGGAGAAGAAAAGGGACAATAGGTACAAGTTTTGCTGCATGAAGTTTCTTCTTGAGTTGAGAAGAAATTTGCTTTATTTTATTTAGTAGTGAGATCAGTCATTCACTGGAGCAACCTCTTGGAACAATTGGAAACGAGATAAAATCCCCATTGCTAGAGGTTTTGAAGATGAGTAGGACAGGGTGCTAGATAATCTTGCCTGCATTCCCTTTCTCTTGAAAGGGTGGAGCAGATGATCATCTGAGGCCTCTTCCAAACTAGGCAGTTCTGTGGTTCTTCACTTGCTGAACTCGTGTTTGTGTGGGGAATGATTGGCCATCGCTTCTTCCCAAAACTCCAGCAATGACTTCTGTTTTGAACAAATTGGAAGGGATGTGTGGTCTCTGAACACCAGAGTGGGGAAAATCCGTTGCACTGTATTTTTTTTTTTGCGGGACAGAGGTGGTGAACAGGACAAATTTAATCTTGTGGATAATGTATAAATCATCTTCATTAGAAATGCTGCAAACTAAGGACGGTCGTTAAGATGTTTCCATCTCAGAATGGTGGTGACATCATTAGCACTGTTTTACTTGCTTCAGGTAGCTTCCTTCCATGTTTTCTTTATAGTGTGCTGGTGTCATCTACTGTAGCAGGGAAATGGAATTCTCAAGTCCTGAACTGAGGTTCTGTCAGGTAAGTACAGAAAGATATAAAATGAACAGTGAACGAAAACATGTCTCCAACCTTCTTAGTCATACCCAGCTATTTAAGATACCAGTGTTATAAACTTCTGTTTAAGTTTAATGGGAGTCTCGATTGACTGGGTCTTCAGGGTTACTTTTGAGAATAACCAGGATGTTCTCTTTTGGTTTGTTAGTTTCTGGTCTTGATTCTACTGCAGACATCTGTGGTTTTGCTCATTTGACTTCTCTTCCTCCAATGTTGTCTGTACAGTGAGGTAGTTCCATATGTGGGTATAAGATAAAATATGTGTAAGGGTTTGGTGTGGGGGATTATTTGTTCTTGGTTTTTTTTCCTTTAATTTGTGTTTTCTTTGCATAAGTGGATTTTCTTGAGTATATTATTATTGTTTCTATTATTATGTATTACTATTAATTCCATGCCTTTCCCAATGAGAGTGGTCTCTGCTGGGTATTGTTATATGGATGCAAGCTCAGTATTGCAAAATGATAGATCAGTAAGTCTTGAGTTTTCAGAGAATTGGTAGGAGCTTTTTGCAAGCACTTGTGTGTGGGGCTGTGGAGGGAGGCACAGTACAGAAAACATAGGTGCTGGGTGGAGAAGTGATTCAGAGCAGCCCTGTGGAGAAGGACTTGGGGTGTTGGTTGATGAGAAACAGGAGCATGAGTGTGTGTTCGCAGCCCAGAAACCAACCATGTCCTGGGCTGCATCAGAAAAAGTAGCAGGTCAAAGGAGGTGATCCTGCCCCTCTGCTCTGCTCTCGTGAGACCTCATATGGAGCACTGTGTGCAGGTCTGGTGTCCTAAACATAAGAAGAACATGAAGCTGTTGGAACAAGTCCAGAGAAGGGCAGTGAGGATGATCAGGAGGCTGGAGCACACCTACGTATGTAGACAGGCTGAGAAAGTTGGGTCTGTTCAGCCTGGAGAAGAGAAAATGCATTGGAGACCTCATAGCAGCCTTCCAGTATATGAAGGGGGCCTGTAAGGATGCTGGAGTGGGACTCTTCGTCTGGGACTGAAGTGATAGGGCAAGGGGTTAAAACTTGGATAGGACAGGTTAAAACTTAAAACAGAAGAGATTTAGATTGCATATAAGGAAGAAGTTCTTTACTCTGAGGGGGGTGAGGCACTGGAACAGGCTGCTCAGAGGAACTGTGAACGGTCCGTCCCTGGTAGCGTTCAGGGCCAGGGTGGACAGGGCCTTGAGCAACGTGGTCTAATGAAAGGCATCCCTGCCCATGGCAGGGAGTTGGAACTAGATAATCTTAAGGTCCTTTCCAACCCAAACCATTCTATGATTCAGTGGCATACTGTACCCAAATTTCACTGGAATGTTTGCAGATTTTATTCTGACTCACTGGCTTAAGCTGAAATATCTGTTAAAATTGTGGGAAAATTGATAAGCAGATATGTTTTGCCCAACTATGATTCAAAGTACTGGAGAGATTGCGAAAAAGGAAACGTGCTTATGGTAAATTTCACCATGGTGTCATGATCTTCCAGAGCTGCTACTATAGTATATGTGTTATATACCTATCCAGAATTACTGTAATACCTCCTAAATACATACACTTTAAGTGTTTTGTAAAAAATACTCAAGTACTGAAGTTAATTATTGCTGGCATTTCTAGCACAATTCTTATTTAAGCCATACTTTCTAGTTTTGGAAATGAGTCTGAAATTGATTTACACATAAATTAGATGTCTACGTGGTTAAAATTGTTAAATCTATTGAACCATGTTATGGATAATATTATGGTCATTATTTAGGTGCATTAGGGGTTTCTTTGTTTGTTGGCTCGGTTTCTTAAGGTTTGAAGCTTGTCAATAATCTCCTTTCAGAATGTTTGGAAACCAGTGGTATTTTGTTCTGAGGTAGATGACACTTGATATGCTTTTGGTCTGTTAAAGAAAACCTCATGAAACTGATACATATTTAAAGGCTGTGAACTGAAGTGCAGAATGCTTCTGATAAGTATATATAGTTCTGTCATTTGTGTTTTGTTACTGAATTTTCTTACTTTAAAAGATAAATTAAGGAGAAAACCCTATGAAATTTCTGACAAATCTTTGACTTTTGAGGACTTGCTGTTGGAGATCTGAGCACTGAGACGCCTTTTGACTTCAGTCCAGATTGATTTTTTAATCAGAATATCTTGCTCTTTGTTTCCCAGTGTTAAACCGAATAGATGCTTTTAAGCCGTGTGATTGTTGTTTAAATGCAGCTAAAAGTATATTTGTAGATACATGTGTTCTCAAATCAGTTTGTGGTACAGTAAATACTGCATTAAATAATATAAACTCTGTGAAGCAGAAGGCATTGCCTTAAAACACATTGTGTGAAACACTATTTCATTGGTCTTTATTTGCACAGTGTTAAAATCAGTGTTCTGTGTTGTCTCTTTTCTATGCTATTTGTAAGCATAACATGTTTCTGAATATAACGAATTCATGGGTTTTGCCTGCAGACTGTTCCCGTTTTTGAAGGGATGAAGCCTTTATTTAAAAAAATAAAACAAGCCCCAAAAAACCCAGCCAAAAAACCAAACCCAACAGCCAGACGCTCTGCGAGATAAAGGATTTGTTTGTGAGCCTTTGGTCACGCAGCCTGAAGGTCTGAAGGCATTTGTTATGCATACTTTCTGTATCAAGTGAATTCTGTTGCTTTTGATCTACTACTTTCAACTCGTTTTTGGAAGATGACATTTTCTTCTGACTCTCAAAAGTAAAAATTCCCAAAAAAGTTCTTCTAAAAGACAGTCTTTTCCTATCTCTCAGAATTCAGTAGGAGTTGTACTGCAAACTGTTCTCTGACCAGCATGAGACGTTTTTCTTTTGATTTTTGATTTAGAAGAAGAAAGGTTTCATTCCAGAAGATTAATTATTTGTAGACTGGTTTGAAATAGTTCCATTCAGGTGATCTTTTACATGGAGGGATAGCGGACGTCTTCAGAATGCTAACTACGCTTCTGCTGAGGCTCTGACTGTAGTTTTTATTCTTGCTTTTTCATCCTTAACATACACATTTTTAAGTCCAAAATGTAGTTTAATTTTTTTATATTATGAGAAGAACAGACGCCTCAGCCCACGTACAATAAATTTTAGGTTTTACTTGGTAGTTTTATCTCTGTAAATGCTTTTGGCCTGTCACTCTGAACTGCGATGGGAATATCATTGCCAGCTCTACTGCATTTCGCCAATGCTGGTGATTTGTGACAGCACTTGCGATACATTTGCGAGTTTCTAAGACCTAGTTGAATGTGGGGTGTTTGTTCTCTCTGCCATCCCATATTAACCCAGTAGAGGGACCTGACGTCTAGATTTATATTCTAGTAATAGACACTCAGTATATTTTAAGGGGGAGAGGATGTGTTTTGTTGTGATTGTTCTGAAGTGAAAATCTCAGTCATAATCTAAAGATAGGAGGAGAAATGAGGATTTGTTCCTCTGTACCACACTAACCCTGTATGAAGCGTTAATATGGTTTGTATGCCTGTAACAAACAGTGACAATGCAGTTTCTAGTATAATTACAACTGCTCTTTTATCACCCCCAAAAATAAATATGGGTCATTGAAGCCCAAATCTTAAATGCATTTAAACACAAAGAGTATAACTCAGTTACAGTAGGATAATGCTGTGTGACGCCATTAAGTTTCTAAGTTCACCAGCAACACGTAAAAGTGAATTTCTTGAATGCAAAACACTTTCAGATTGTTTCTGCTTATTAAGCTGTGCAACATTCCTTCAGGAACAATTTTTACAGTTTTCTAACATCAATTTTTTAATCATTACCCAAACCAAGTGTGTATAATGCAAGTTGTGAAAATGTGTGTAATTTGAAGTCCTTAGAGTATTTGAATATGTACATGTTTGAAGGGATGGGAATAAACCCCCTGGTTCTTTAATGCATGAATGTGTAAACTGAAGAAAAAGCAGATTTATCACATTTTCCAAACAGTACTATGTCTTCAAGTTAATATGCCCATAAAGCTTATTTATTAGTGGAAAATAGTTTTACTTTTTACGAAAGCTTAGATAAGGAAGTTTAAAAGTTCATAGAGGAAACCTTATCTGTAGTCCCTACCCACTCTCCTCCCCTCTACTCTCCTTGGAGTGACTAGCTGAGAACTATATAACTTACACTGTCAAAGTCTGGGAAGAGTTGGTGAGAAAACTTGAGGGATCGTGGAATTCCCTTCAGTTAAGTAGCATGACTGAAATGGTTTTATTGTAAATGGTATGTGCCTCGGAGAGCTCCAAAGTGTTCTCTTGGAACCACTGCGTGTGCAGCAGGGGAGAGCCTCTTGTTTTAGTCTTAGAGCAGACCTGAGATTCTGTGGTAGCACCTACAGTTCAGGCTGTGCAGAACAGCTGTGCCTACAGTTGTTCTGCAGATGCTGAAGTTGCTTCATTTAGGTTCTTTGCAAGTCCTGTCAGTACAAAAGCTTCAAGTCAAAGCTCAAGTAATGGTTCTGGCCAATGTAACTCAAGTTTGTACTAGTGCAGAGTCTCTGTAGGACTTACCATTCTTATATATATATAAAATCTCTTAATTTTTAGTTAGTATTTGAGTAGTTATAACTGCTCTGTATTTCTTGGTGTCTGATAGATGCACAGTCCATGATACTCCAAAAATATACATTTGTATTCTTTATTCCGTTTTAGGGGTAGGAATTGCAGTGACAGGGATTGGAGGTCAGTAGTAGGCTGTAGGGGTCATTGTGCAAACTGTACAGGTCTCGGGGTAGTCAGCTTCAGCTGATATCTTAGTGCAGAGGAAAAATATTTGTTCTCAAGGACCGTGGTTATTTGGAATTTTTCTTTCAGTTTGTCTTCTGCCTTTGTGGTGGTGAGAGTGGTAATGTTGAAATGCTGATTGCTTTCCAGACATGTCTGTTCTAATACATTACATGATGTCCACTTAAGTGCATCAAATTTAAATAGGCTCTGTGGTGCCTATCTCAGTACTATCCTACTGATGCAGGCACATCTGTGTATTACAGTTAAAATGTTATTATTAGCTTCTGCTCTGAGTAATCAAAGCTGTCTCCTGAAACAGGACTATATCACCTTCTTGTGACTTTTAAAATTGCATCTAACACGTAGTTATGGTGTATCTCTCACAGTCATGCAAAAAGAATAACAGAGTCAAGTTTTTATTGGTAACTTATGACTACTAGCATATTCTCATAGAGGCTTACATAATGTAAATCAGAGGTACAAGCTCAAGTGTCGGGCTGGTGAGGCCTCCTAACAGTCAGGATTTCTTTGTAGCCATCTCTGTTCTGATACAGTTGCACTATTTCAGGGTTTGGGCCTGAGATACATCCTCGGTGTTCTTTGTTCAGGGGACCATTTTATGACCATCCATTCATCACATATCTCTGCCTATATTCTCTGAAATGGTTACAGTGGTCTGTGATGCTTGCAGCACAGCCTCATTCCTAAGATCAAGAGAGCAGCCATAAATAGTGTGAAATAGCTACTCCAGTTGTAACATGTCCCTTTCAGACATCTGGACTCTGCAGTGACAGTTCCTGTTGATTCTTGGCTTTCTTTTCTGTGATGTAGCTAAGACGTGCAAGTAAAACGCTGCCTTCATAGCTGTGGCTATAGCCTTGCTAAATTTTCTTCTTTTCTGCTTTTACTTTAATGGGAAAACTCTGAAGGCAGCCTGCGCAACACACGTAGGATTTCAGCAGATGCAGCATTTGCATGTTCTCTCACTCTTGAGAGTGGGTGTGATCAAATTTCTTCTGCTTGGTTTCGGCCTAGAGTAATTTCTAATTACTGCACAATGCAGACTGCCCTTTCAAGTTGGTAGGATTCTAAGCAAGAGTTTATAGTTGTCAGAAACTCAGATTGCAGGGTTTTATCATCAGATTGATAGGTTTTGATAGATAGAGTTCTTCCCTGCCTGGCAATAGTGGAACCATCAGTCCTGAATAATGTGCTAACCTTGAGCAGGGATGCTGGTTTAGCTGACCTCTAGTGCTCCCTTCCAGCCTCAACCATTCTGCTATATTAGCTGTTCTGTTTGGGTCCAACTGCGTAAGAATTGTAATGTTCCAGTTACAGCAACCAGGAAAGGGGGCTGGAACTGTAGCAGCTCAATGGTTCTCTGGCTTTTCACAGTCTAATTATTTTCTCGGTAGTACCTGTATTTGGAGTAATTATCTACCATTAAAGGACATTCTTCAGTTGTCTCCACTGTTTGGTATGACACCTGATATGAAGAACACTTGTGCTGCTGTCTTTACATACCCACTGTTCATGTACTGAACCTCGTGTTGTATTTCTTTTGGAAAAGCTGAGCTTATACCCCTGTTCTAGCCTTTCCTTTTGAATTGTCTTACGTATGTGCTACCTCTTTATCTTTGTCTCAGTCTGAGGCAGCCTGTGAGGAGTATCTAAGCCCATTCTGGGCCAGTAGGCTTTTCTCATTAATTATAGTGAGATGCCACGGCTCTTAAAATTTTCACAGAAGCTGCTGTGAACAAATACATATCCCTGTGGCTCTGAGCAATCTATTGGAGCTTTTCCTGAATCTCAGTTTAGGGGAAGTGTTTTTTTTCAGGGAAGATCATTGAATGTATTTATACTGCTTCTTGAATAATCTTAGAGGTGAAAAACATATGTGATCTACTGCAGTTTTCCCCAAATTCTCCATTATGAGATCCTCCTAGAGGCAGTGAGGACCTGTTCAATTTTGGATATAATTTATGGCTATTTTCTTCCATTCCCTGCCTATCCAAACATCTCAGGAGTTGGGTTTTTGAGTTCTTTGAATAAGTTTTTGGGAAAGTTTCTTTCAGTACACAATGGTTCATAACTTTCTATGTGAACATTGAATTTAATGAAACATCAGTGCTGTAAAATCTGTCGCTGTCAGAATAGACCAGGAGTCCTGGACTACCTGTGGGGTTTTATTATGTCAGATGAGTTCTTTGTTTTCCTGTATTCACAACAAACCTTAATAGCTGTCATTGAGTTAAGATATGCTGATGATAGACTTTAGCAAGAAAATTTTGTGAGCTGTGTGTTGATAGTCAAAATTATTTTGAATGTTTGTGGAAAGAGATGGTGTGAGTACCTTAGAGAGCACTGCTGGCTTGAGTTGGGACTGTTCTGTCTCACTGGCAGAGGGCAAAGAGCTGCGAACTCTGTAGTTCCATCAAAACATTTTAGGGCTTGTGGTGTTTTGTACAGTCCGCGACCTTGGCATAGCAATTGTTTCGGCTGATCTGTCTTTTCTTGGTTTTCAGCTTCTTTCTAAGGAATGACAGCATCTGCATTCATCGTTCACTCTGTCCATAGGAGCATTTGTTCTGTTTTTCCCTTTGGCCTGTTTAGTAACTTGATGATCTATTTTAATTGTATTTGAGCATCTTTAAAAAAACCTTTTTAAGAAGGGCTTCTACAGCTTCCTAGCTGCATTGGAACAAGCAGGCAAAGCTTCATCTTCATGCACTGCACTGGACAGGAACTAGCCAGCCATCCGGTAGGCAATCCAAGCTATTCATGTCCAAAGTACAAATAAACTGAGTGTGTGGCCCACATTGTGTAAACTCCACAGGTTGGAGATACCTCTTAATCTGTTAGCAAGGAGCTATAAAAAGGAAAAATTGTTCGCTTTTCTTTTGCAGGACTCCGCTTGCATTCCTTGACAGTTTGGAGAATTCTTTTTCAGCTTAGAGTATCTTGTCTGGATGTTTGGGTTACTTATTTTGATGGTATCTTGGAGCTGGATCCTTAAAAGGAAAGGCTCTGTGTGTGTGATTATTTTGTATTTGAGACATCAACATTGAATACTTTATAACTTTCGTATGAACTTGTAACTAGAATTTGCTTGTTGAAGCTGCACATTTTGGCTGCCCAGCAATAACAAGATTAAGAAATGCCAGGTGGATAATATGCTCAAATAGCAACTGTTTTGTAATGAAATTAAAATGTTTGAAAAAGAGGAGTTCTCCAGAATTTTCTGATTCAGAATCTCTTTTAACTTGGTATTTTCTCCTCTCCTCTAAGGTAATGGAACTTCTTGCCCTAAAATCTCTTGTATATAATTTGAAATAGAAATGTTGACCTTGGATAATTATGGCTATTCAGTACATTATCTGAAAACTTGATATATATTATAAATCATCTAAGTATGTATCTAATGCATTTATGCAGGGAGAATCTTGGGGAATTGTTTTTCCTAAACTTACACTTAAGAATCACAGAATAGTTAGGGTTGGAAAGGACCTTAAGGTCATCTAGTTCCAAACCCCCTGCCAGGGGCAGGGACACCTTCCACTAAACTATGTCACCCAAGAAAAGAAATCTGATTTTTCAAATTATGTTTTTCTTCTGGTTTGATTTTCCCACCTGGGAAATCCATCTGGGGGATTTGTTGAGAAGTTATCAAACCTGCTCGTCTTCCAGTCTGTTCTGTTGCTAAGGCAAAATTTAAGCCTGTTTATTTACCTGAATAGCCATCTGGGACCATGAGTCGTGTAGAGTTTCTGCACCAGTGAGCTTGACTCCAGCTTTTATGAAGTACAGATAGTTCCTGCAAAATTCTTGAAGCATGATTAAACACTGATTTTTAACATTTATTGTAGTCTATGAACTTCAAAGCAGTTTTCTTTCAGTCTTATCACAAGGTGTGACGTTTGTGCTACTGATAGTGGATGTTTCTCTTATCTTTGTAAGAAATGAGCGTAAGATGTAGTACTGCCAGACTCACTTCTGCTTCTTCAATTTCTTGGTAGTGTGGAGGGAAGCAGTGAAATTACTGCTGTTTTGTAGTTGAGCAGGATAAACGGTTTAGGAATCTCTTTGCTGAACTTGTGCATCTATATTAGTTCAGGATTGAATTAAGCACTCCAAGTAATGGATTTCTTGAGGCAGCATTAATGTAAAGAATACATCAATGTTTCTTTAGCCAGATTTATGGTTCTTAAGTTATTCTTACCATGAAAATTTGTGCTTTCAGTGTCTTTACAATTAAAACTGTCAAATACAGTAGTGTTATCTAGTTACATCAATTACTTAGTTATATCGTGGTAGATGCAGTAGGACTCTGAAGAACAGATGTTTAAATAGCAGTTTAGATATTCAAATTTGGATTTTTCCAATATCCAGATGGCCTCTGCTTCCTGATGATGTTTATTTAATGTTGGGTGGTTGTTACTTAAAAACTTAAGCAATGGTAGTCTGGTTTAAATGTCAGAATTTTGTAAGCCAAATTTCAGGTGTTCTTCTGTGTGTGTGCACATGTTGTAAATCTATAAGGTTTGGGTGGTGTTGCTTCTATGAAATACTTGGTTACCACTGAATGGAAATGTAAAAATTCAAAGTTACAGTAAAACTCTTGGATTAAAAGGAGCATTGTCATATAGGGCAAGGAGTAACGGGCTAAAACTTCAACAGGGGAAGTTTAAATTGGATATAAGGAAGAAGTTTTTTGCTGTAAGGGTGGTGAGGCACTGGAATGGATTGCCCAGCGAAGTTGTGAATGCTCCATTGATGGTGGTATTCAAGGCTGGGTTGGACACAGCCTTGAGTGGCATGGCTTAGTGGGAGGTGTCCCTGCCCATGGCAGGGAGGTTGGAATTAGAGGTACATTCACATGGATAAAGGAGATCGAATAAGAGCCTCCAAAGCTGCACAATGATGAGAGGAAAATAATACAGTGCTGTTCTGCAGGCTGGATTGTGCAGTGATTATACAGCAGTTTGTCCAAGCCGGCTCCCCAGGGCCAAAATGGAATCAGTAACCCTTGCCTTAGACTCCTGGCTTCTCTGCAGAGCCACAAGAGCATCTGATATTTCCCTGGCAGTCTCAGCCATGGACAGCCTTGTGCAAAGATGTGGTAAACTGAATGCTCAGTTTGTGAACTTTTCATATAGAATGAGGCCAGGTTGAAGGCGCAGCACAGGGAGGAATGCCTGCACCCCTCCTCTGACACTGATCCATTCACTAATCCTTGGCAAGTCATCTAGTTGCAGTCTGTGTCTCGGGAGCTATAGCTGCAAGAGGCATAAAAGGAGACCAGGACTCTCTTCATGCTGCTGTGCAGCCTTCCTGGTCATCTGTGCCCAGGGAAGGTGTGTCCTAATGGCTAAGAGAGGTACAGGAGAGAGGAGCAGACGGAGCTGCGCTGGATGGTGGCAGCCAGCTGTTGGGTGGTAGAGTCCAAGGTGTGATACAGGCAGGTGGACCAGAGGTGGGGAGAAGGATGGACACTGCCCTCCTGCTGTTCACAAGGAGGTACTAGCCAAGTCATCCCTGACTGCAGCTTAGAGGCAGTGTCGGGGCAGTAGGTTGCTGGCATGTCCAGAAAATTAGAGCTGAGCTTTTGAAGAGGAATGACCATCCAGGAAATACTATCTAGAGCTTGCTTCCAGACAACTTTGGTGTTAACCATGCCAAGTACAAGGTCCTACACTTGGGTCGGAGCAATCCCAGGCACAGCTCCATGTTGGGCAGAGAAGAGATTCAGAGCAGCCCTGCAGAGAAGGACTTGGGGGTGTTGATCATTGAGAAAATGAACATGAGCTGACAGTGTGCGCTTGCAGCCCAGAAAGCCAACTGTGTCCTGGGACTGCATCAAAAGAAGCATGACCAGCAGATTGAAGGAAGTGATCCTGCCCCTCTGCTCTTGTGAGACCTCACGTGGAGTATTGTGTGCAGTTCTGGTGTTCTCAAATAAAAAGGACATGGAACTGATGGAACAAGTCCAGAGGAGGGCCACGAGGATGATCAGGAAATTGGAGCACCTCCCGTATAAAGATAGGATGAGAGAGTTGGGGCTGTTGAGCCTGGAGAAGAGAAGGCTGTGTGGAGACCTCCTAGCAGCCTTCCAGTACGTGAAGGGGGCCTATAGGGATGTTGAGGAGGGACTCTTCATTAGGGACTGTAGTGATAGGACAAGGGGTAGTGGGTTCAGACTTAAACAGGGGAAGTTTAGATTGGATCTGAGGAAGAAGTTCTTTAAGGATGGTGAGGCACTGGAATGATTTGCCCAGGGAAGTTGTGAATTCTCCGTCACTGGTGGTGTTCAAGGCCAGGGTGGACATATCCTTGGGTGGCCTGGTTTAGTGTGAGGCGTGCCTGCCCGTGGCAGGGTGTTTGGAACTAGATGATCTTAAGGTCCTTTCCAACCCTAACTATTCTGTGATTCTGTGAATGTATGATTTCTAGTTCTGTGAGGAAATAAGTGAAGGCTTCTAGCAGCTGAAGAGAACAGAAGACCTTAGTGATTTTTTCCATGTGAAGTAACCAGTTTACTTCCCTTTGTGCATACAGAATGTTTCATTGAACTGCTTTCTTTTCCTGTCTGTCATGGACTTAGTATTTTGCAGTCTAAGGAGTAAACCTACTAATGGTCTCCTGACTACTGGAGATGAAAGAGGGGGGAGGGAGAACCCAGCCCAGAAAGGTGATGGGAAAAGAAAGTAAGATACTGATTTCAGTAATTTGAAATAACTGTATTTGTATTGTTTTAATAAATTTTGTGATAATAACAGCAGAATTCCACTTGGTTTGTGTGTCACACATCACTTTCTGCAAACTCGCTAGAGCATGTGAGATTTTTGTGTTTTACTGTAATGCCTTTTGTTTTGATACATTACAACAAGAATTAGATGCAAGTTTTCTTCACTGTTCTGTAGTGGCTAATGAGTGTGATGTTTGATTTGTGTGCACAAGGTGCAAGGTCCTCAATAAATTTAGGCTATATCAGATGCATGCAGATTAATGCATCAAATATGTGCTGATAAATACTGAAGTTTACAAGAGGATGAAACTTTGGACTTAAGAATTCTGTGTGGGATGGCTGTAACCCATGGTGTTTGTAAAATCTGAGTAAAAATTACCAAGTTTGTCCAGGGTAGAATAGATCCCCAACCTCAAAGCTTTCACCTTACAAGGGTGGTGTGAAGTGCTGGCAGCCATGTGTGACTGAAAACCAGCATGGTCAGAAACAACTTTTGTGTGTGTGGTAGAAAGAAGTAGGAAAGAGGAGAGGATTCTCGTGGAGCTCTGTCCTCAATCAGTGCATCCTCCAAGATGAGCCTCTTTGTTCGCAGAGTGCTTACTCTGGAAAAAATGAGGAGGCCATGATACACACACTGAGGGATAATTCCATTTAGTCTGCTTTCCCCCTTTAAAACCTTCAGTATTTGTTGAAAGGATAAAGTATATTACAATTGAAATGTGTTGAATTTTGTAGGCAGGTGTCAGATACCTTTCACATAATGTGTGTGGAGATCTGAACTGCATGAAATGCTTTAGAAACTTCTCTAAGCATAAAGGTTCTTACTGCTCTTGTGTGACAAACTGCTGGTATATATGGCTAGTAAAGCTGCTCTTGCAGAGGTTGGATTTAATGTAGTAGTACAAAGCAAAGCTTTGGTGGTGCAGATAAAGTGAAGTACTAAAATATATAGTGTTTTCCCAGTGTAGGTGTTGCCTTCCACTTAATAAGTGAAGTTAATCCCAGTGCACATTTGCTCTGTGCCTGGATTTTGAGCAGCACAGTGCAGATGGGTATGTGTGTTTTCATTCATAATTGGGTCCACATGGATGAGCAGGACAGGCTTTGGAAGTCAGTGGAAGGTAGCTGGATCTCATCAGTTTGTATACGTTCATGCCAGGTTGGACATAGCCTTGGGTGGCATGGTTTAGTGGGAGATGTCCCTGCCCATAGCAGGGGGGTTGGAACTAGATGATCTTAAGGTCCTTCCCAACCCTAACTATTCTATGTTTCTACGTGGAGAGTACACTACACCCACCCTGTGTATAAAGAAACATATAAACTACAGGTTTGAAAAGACTTTCAAGGTGGAGTGTAGAGGTCTACTGAACCTGTTTTCTGATACATTTTCTGACCTTTTTCATACTGTTTCTTTCTCTTGGTCCTTCTTGAACAGTAGCCTGTTTAAATGCCTTTGGACAGCAGATGAATCACTGACATCTTGCAGTTTAAGGAAAACCAGAGGAGCTGACAGCTTTTTTTGTTCTTTCAGAACTAAATCAGTTTCTCCAGGTTTGGTGATGAAATGAGAGGAATAAACACAACAAATGGCTCTGCTCTCTCCTGAAGGACTTGGTCATGTCAAATCACAAATGGCAGCCATTTCAGTGGCTACTTCTGGGAGTGGTTGTTTCCTCTCCAGCCCCTTTATTCCCATCTTATTCTTTGATTGCACGGAGACGACTAGTTTCACTGACTTTTTTTACTGCATTTTGAAGCCATGGGCAGTCAGGAGTTGTTTGAAATGAGGGTAGGCCTTAGCCTGGATTTCATTAGAATCTGTAACAGGTGTGTTGAAAAGGTTTAAATAGGCCTGTTGGAAAGCATCAGGTATTTGTGGGTCTCTCTGAAGATGATTTATATCAGCGTGCATTAGAAGGTGTTAAAGATACTCATTGTGAGACTAAGTTGAAGGCTTTGAAACCTAATGCTGCATTTTCTTCTTAGCACTTGTTTAACTTTCTCTTAAGCTTGCTCCTAACTCTGAGCTGCTTACTTTCCATCCTTATTCTTTTAGAGATCAGTTACACTCTTGTGGCTTAAGGCTCTCACGCAGTTTTGCTCACTCACTCCCCCCCCTCTTTCTTCCCCCAGTCCTGGGGGGATGGGGAGGAGAATAGAAAGAATGCAACTGCCACAGGCTGAGATGAGAACAGTTTAGTAACTAAGGTATAACATAAATCACTGCTGCTACCACCAGGAATAATAATGACAAGAGAAATACAAGGGAAAAGAATACAGTCGCTCACCACCTGTACCCAGCCTGACCAAGCAGTGCACCCCTACCACCTTCTGGGTCTCTGCCCTCCATTTTTACATCCTGAGCAGGACATGCTGTGGTATGGAATACCTCTTCGGTCAGTTTGGGTCAGGTGTCCTGTCTCTGCTTCCTCCCAACTTCCCCTCCTCCCTGGCAGAGCATGAGACTCAGGAAGTCCTTTGCCAGCCTAAACATTCTAAGCCATAACTAAAAACATTGGGGTTATCAGTGCTGTTCCCAAGCCAGAAGTCAAAAACACAGCACTGCACCACCTACTGAGAAGGAGAAAAATGACTGCTGCTGCTGAGCCCAGGACAACTCTCTTAATATATTTTGTGTAAATTACAGTAACTTCAACTGTAAGTTGACCATAAAATGATCTTTATGGGTATGTATTGCAATTGGAAATCATTGCAGTGAAGTGTGAGTACCCTCCGTGTCCTGTGAAAAATATATGTGCTTTTCTGAATAGTAAGTGCAAGTGTATGGTAATCAAACTAACGTCGCAACAAGCAATTTTTAGTAGATACGAAGAGGTTTTTTTTATGTTAAGCACTGTGATATCTGTAGTCCTGCCTAGTACTGATATGTTCATGTATTTTCAATAATGTAATGTCTTTATCTTGATTTTAGGAGAATGACATCTTCCTGGGCTGGGAAAAGGGAGCTTACAAGAAATGGGGAAAGAGTAAGAAAAAGTGCTCTGATCTAACACTAGAGGAAATGAAAAAACAGGCTGCTGTCCAATGTCTTCGCTCTGCTTCTGATGAAGTAAGTTTGGACTATTTAGTATTGAAGACTTATGCCCTTTGTGTTAGATGTATTTAGTTTGGGATTCTTCTATTTGAATTTGTGACTTTGTAAATTGCCATTTCACCAAGAGTTCTCTGAGCGTTCTTTGTGTTTCTTTAGGAAGTTATGAAATCCAAGCATGGCAGTGGGATTTCACAAAACATCCTGTAAATCATGACAAAGTGTCATGCTTTCCTTTCTGTAAGCCCTCACCTATTGTCAAGAGCAGTTTCAGTGCACCAGTTTGTGTTGAAATTACCACAAAGCTTTGCATAAAAGTTATTTCCTAAAATTCTGGATTTTGTATCATGTGTGAGCAGCAAGGAATGGAATATTTGGGCAGAAAGCCACCTTGCTTTGTACGTCCTGTATCCAGAATTGCTAAATAAAATGCAGGGTATGCTAGCAAATACTCACTTTTCAGATTAGCTGGAGTGGAGTATAAGCGCTCTGATTGGGGAAGGTGAGGAGAGGTGAAGGGTCAGGTTTAAGGAAGATCCCAAGGGTAGCAGATACTGTGTAGCTCAATGGAGAAGTGGAGAGAGAGGCAGTTGAAGGGGAGGTTTAAAAAGCAAAGATGATCTGTAGCCCAGGTCAGTGAAGCCTCTGCGGGGAGGTTTTTCAGACAGCAGAAGTAAAAAAGTCTGTCCTTTAGTCTACAGAACTACAAATACTCTCATCTGTCACTACTGTAAAAAGAAACTCTACCTCGCCCATGCAGCCTGTTTGCATTATTGCTCCATGCAGTTTCCTAGTCACAATTTGTGCTTGTGCAAGCATTTGTGTGGATGTTTGATGAACTGGATTGGGAGGGTGAATCAGTTTCCTGAGATTAACCTGATTGGGGTGGAGGAAGTGTTAACCCAGAGATGTTTCCTGGTTAGATTTGTGACTTGTGGTGACAAGCGTGAGGACGGAATGTGGCCAAGAATAATGGAGGAAGTGGGGCTGATTTCTGTGGGTATTCTCACCACCACTACCTTCAGCAGCATTGCCATCACATACTGGTTTACTGTTATGACGCTACTTGAGCATTTGTTCAGCAACTAAAGTACTGATTGACTAATAGGGAGATTTCTGAACTCCTGTTTTCCCATTACTTACACAGTGATGCAAAACGTAATGTTGGTAATTTGCTGTGCTCTCCTAGTTACAGAATATTGAGGTCAGCACTCTGACTACTGTACAAGTTAATTTAAATATGAATCAAATATGAAGAAATAATTGCAAGAAGTAATGTCTTGAGGATGGGACTATCTTCATATACTCATTTTATGAACAACAAAAAATATGGACTTGTAGGTGATGGATTTTTAGCTTTAGAAATTATTCTCTTGATGCATTTTCATGCAGCTGAAAATCAAGGAGCGTCTCGTAGAGCTGAATGGATGTTATACAGGGAAATGTAGTTGAAAAGAAAAATAAAAGAGGTAAATTCAGTAATAATCCCTGATCCACTTGAAAGTTTGTATAATTTCAAATGGAAGAGGGAAAAAAACCCTTCAAGTAGAGTTTTGTAAGAATAAAAGATCTGTGATCTAAAAGGTTGAACAAGTAACTTCCTCCACTGACTCCTGCCACCTTGTCAGATTTTTATTGCTCAGCATTAACCTGTAATATGTAACTTGTAGACTTGTGTTATTTTGGGGATATTTGACTTCAGTCGCATGTGCAGACAATTGAACTTGCACATTTGTTGTCTTAAATGAAATTTCAGGTCATAGTTTTTTGAATGTGTTTTCAAACATAGGATGGAACCCTTTAAACCTTAGAAAGAACTCTCCAGTTATTACTTAAAGCTGTTCCATAGGTAGTTTAACACCTGCATTGCATGAAAGAGAAATACAGATTAATGTTTTTTTTTTAACCCTGGAGTTGAGGGAATGTTGATCCAGCTTTGATGCTACTGGTATTTAAAGTAACTTGCTAAGGTATCTTTTCTTCCTGCTTTTCAAACACTTTTCCTGTGTTGGCTGATTTCTGTACTTAGTTTGTGTGCTAATCTGATGGGAATAATCAATAGTTTTTGGACCATGAAACATAACATGAAAATACTGTTTCTGCTGAGGCACTGAGGCCTTTCCATCACTTCATGATTTCATCTTTTAAAAAAAGCTAAAACCGCTCAGTTAACTGTGGCCAGCACTGATGAGTGGTGCCTGAGTGAGGGCTGTTTGTTGCAATACAACAAATACGTTTTTTCCAGTGCCACTGGATTTTTTTTTCTGAATCATCTGAAAATCTTTACCTGTAGAGAGAGGTTGTTTTGTCAGAGAGGTAGATGTGTTCATTAGGATCTTCATACATGTCACCTAACAGCTTTGCTCTCACAGGTTTTTATCTTCTTGCCAGGCAGCTGGCAGTAGTCCGCAGGAGTGGTTGTGGACCTCAGTTGTAGGTTTGCTGTCCTTCTGTGATCCCTTTTTCAAGCTAGTGGTTATGGAAATACCAGTACCCTCACACGAGTATGGAATACTTGCTCTTCCAGCCTAACCTCTTTCAACCTTAGCACTGGAGCAGAGCAAGGTTGAGGTAGCTCCATTACTGAGAAAAATCAAAAGAAGTCTTAGTATATTTAAAGTAGAATCGTGTTTAAGTGAAATGGTTGGAATGTTTACCCTGTGTGGGTCAGTAGAGAGAGTGTATATACACACAAGGGTGTACACACAAACCAACAGACAAAAAAACCCAGGGAGATGAATTAAGACTTCAGGATCCTGCAACCTGATCTGTTTTAGGGGGAAAAAAAAAAGAGGATGAAAAGGTATTGAGGGTTAATAATAACCTTCCTAACCCTTGTAGGAAATGACAGAGATCCAGGTACCATAATTTTGGTGTTTATATTTAATTATCTAAGCCAATAATATGTTGAGAAATTGCAGACAGTCAGCCTCCACCCCTTACTGGTAACCATGGGTGCTAAAACTGGGTGATCTGTTCAAAAAGGTGCTTAATGGGGAGAGGAAGTAATAAAATAGATTAGATGAAAATTGACTTGGTAAACACTGTTTTGTCAATCATTTAATGGTTGAAATAAGTATTTTGAAATCTTGTCTCCTGTAGATTTTCATTTACATCGTATTCATTCTTAGGGAGTACTTCATTTGGTAGCTTAGTTTTGTTTGAATTCAGTTTTTTGTCTTCTTAAAAAGGGTAATGCTGTTAGACACCAGTCTGAGACAGAAGTCTAAGATTCTGGTTATAACTTAATGGTGCAGAAAACAAATATTTGACTTCAGAGAGGCCACAGTTTGATGTTTGCAAAACATTTCTGAAGTTAAGAGTATGATGCCCCATCCCTGGCAGTGTTCAAGGCCAGGTTGGATGGGGCTTTGAGGAACCTGGTCTAATGGAAGGTGTCAGAGAAGCTGCAGTCTTTTGACTGCTCTGCCTCACTGTGTCTTGAAGTGGCAAAGCATGTTGTGAATGAAGCCCTTTTGTGAGGGAAGCCTGATTTTGACAGGTTCTATCCAGTATGTATAAGAGTACAAATTGTTAATATACGTATGTTCCAAGGACACTATTTTTTGTCTGATAAGCATCTTGGAGTCTCAAATTGCCTAAATTCATATGAATCCTTGGCTGCAGATACTCTTGATGCAGTCAGAAGGAGAGAAAATGCAAGAACATTGCAACTTGCCAGAAAATGAAGACAGAATGATGGTGTGAACTTTTTAAGACAAGTACTTTAATGTAGCAATCAATTGCTATTCTTACTGAAGTTCTGAGGTTTATTTTTTTCCCAGCCTCTTGAATGGAGTATAAATAGCTGCTCAGAGATGTGCTGAAGAATTGTTCAGATTTTAAGCAACTTGCTAATATCAACCTTGAGTAGAGATTTTTGTCTTTAATTCTCAACCTGCTGAACTGTAGAAGAAATGGTAAGATGTTGGTTTACAATTAAGTGGAAAGGAGGATTATCCATGCCAATGAAATGTTGGATTAAAGAAAATTATAAACGTTTAGGACTGGGCAGTATTTATGTGAAAGTCCTTTCAGGAAAATAAGGCATTTTATCATGAAATTACTACCTTAAATTTTAAGTAAACCCAGCTGTTTCTGTCAGCATTAAGTGACTTTTTTTGTTGTTAGTTTTGTTGCTGTTGTCTTAATTCCTGCTTGGTGCACCTAAAACTGGTAAGGTCAATTTGTTCCTGTATAGCTTCTGAGATGCCTTTTTTCTTTAAGCCTCTTAATTCTGAAAGCCAATGAATTATTTTGGATTGGAATGATGAAACTTACCCATAACAAGACAGAAAGCAGTACCTTTGAGACTCAGAAAAGTAAGAGTTTAGAAATTCACCTTTATTTGTGCAAGGTGGAATTAGAGCAGGATTGGAATTAGAGGTTAATTGTTGCAATTGGTTTGTGCAAGACCTCTCGGTAGGTATATTTCCTAGTAATAATACCATAATTACTCCTGTTGCCTGTACATTGGTCATAAATCCAAGCTTAATTACCTTTTATTAGTTTTCTGCTAAGAATTGCATTGCTCAATAGAGTAAGCAGATTTTCAGCTGTTACTGCAGTTCCTGTATAATGCTCCACTCATTGAACACTTGTAGCATTACATGTGAAGTTCCACCCCAAGATGGTGCCAGAGTTTCAGTTAAAGCAGTTGGCGTATCTTTATTCCACTGAACTGGATGAGGACATTTTAAGAGTGAGCAAAGGGGACATGTCTTACTTTCTGCACTGATGAAACCAGATCTCCCAGGCTCTTTCTCCCTCTGATTAAAGGTGGCCCTTTCCCCATAGCTGTTCCACTGCATGCACTGAGGCATTGCTGGTGTCTAGTGCCGCTGATCTCTCAAGTCATGTCCTGATGGGGCTCCAGGCAGTGAGCTGCATTTCTAATCATGTTCTCAAAATCCACAGACTGCCACATGAAACAGTGTACAGCATGTCAGAATAGGAATCAGTCCTGGCTGATAGATCCCATAATGAATTTTCATAGAATCATAGAATGGTTAGGGTTGGAAAGGGCCTTAAGATCACCTAGTTCCAACCCCTCTGCCATGGGCAGGGGTACCTGACACTAAACCGTGTCACCCAAGACCCTCTCTGACCTGGCCTTGAACACTGACAGAGATGGGGCATTTACCACTTCTTTGGCCAACCCATTCCAGTGTGCCACCAACCTCACAGTAAAGAACTTCATCCTTCTATCCAGTCTAAACTTCTCCTGTTTAAGTTTAAACCCATTCCCCTTTGCCCTATCGCTACAGTTCGTGATGAAGAGAATTTTGAAGAGTCATGCTCTAATGCTTTTGACAAAAGCAAGCAGTGCCTTCCATCCCTCTGTTCTGAGAACTTATTGCTTGGAGTAACACTGAAGCATAATTGGTGAAGCTTCTTGACAATAGTTCCTTTAAAGTGTACTCAGATGTGTGCATTCTGTTACTGGGAGCATTGGCTTTGCTTGCTTTGAATTGTGAGGGCGCATTATAACTCTTGTGATACCTGTTATATGGGAGCACTTGGTGGCGGAAGTGTGGCTCTAATGAACACCGTTTTCAAGAACTTGAAGTCACAATCTTATTCTGCAGTGTACCTGCTTTCCACACAAATCTGAGATGAGTCTAAAATAAGATCCTGTTGAAAATTTCTTAGCATGTCATTGTTCTTGCTCTGTGTGCAGAACTGACAAATTTCCCTGCAGTTCTGCACGTAACCCTTATTTAAAGAAATAAGCTCCAGATCAGGCCACGTTAATCAGTTAGTTATGATTCCATGTCTGAGCATTGTTTTTATTGGTGGGTTACTCAGGCCAACTGTTGTAGGCTCCAAAGGTTATGATGTCTGTGTGCCAGTTAGACCAAGGATTGTGGAGTTTAATAGCGCAGGGAACATGTCTCATCTCTCCTTACATAGGATGCCGGGTTAACTGGATTATTTCAATTCCATTTTAAGTGCTGTTTTATTTCTACTTCTCTAATGTATGCCAGTATTAATTAGTAATACATTCTAAAATTTATACTGGGGTACCAGGGAATCTGATAGCAAACATTAAATGGTTTGTAAAGGATTTAGCTTGTGTGTATTCATGTAACTAGAAGTGACATGGACAAGAGATGTGTAAAGAAAGTGCTCAACGTTCTTTTATCTTATTTTTAAAGATAGTGGAAAATGTTAGTCAGAAAGCCCTATAAGGAGGGTAGCAAAGTGCTAGGATGAATATTGTTAATGTAAAGATAAAGGACAGCACAAGAATGAAGCAAGTTGTATAAGCAGCATCTTAAATCAGAAAGATGAAATACTGAAGTTGCTGTTGAAAAGCTCCAATTTATCAGAGTAAACAGAAGTTAAAAGGTCCAAACCAACCACAATGCTTCTTGAAGCATATACCCAGACTAGCTCAGTCATAGCATTTCTGTGTGTCTGAGGATGATTGTTCCAGATGCTTTCCAGAAATACCAGAGCACTTCACAAAACCAATGGATTTTGTCTGTCTTCTGGGCTGTATCCTGCTGGCCTTCTGGAATGGGATACACTGACTGCTTCTAGAAAACACAGCATTATTTAGGAAAGGACTTAAAAGTTTTCCAGGGGCTAAGAATTTTAGACAAGATGTATGTATTGAAAAACACAATCAAGTTTGGACCGATGTCACTCTGATGCTTCTGTGCAAAGGCACCACAGGGTTTTATTTCCAACCAGTCATTGTTTTTCTGTGATAATTTAATCTGTATTTGTTCAAGAGAATTTGATTTAGCTCTGTATTATTGAATCCATTGCCTTCTGAAGTTTTCCTTCCTTCTCCATTCTTACACTGAGTAAGCTGTAGATGATACTGATTTTGGCAAATTACATAAGCCTGTGCTTTGTAACTTCAGATACCAAGTAGAAAATTGAAGTGAATGCTTTGCTAAGATAACCATCACAGAATAAAGTAAGTGCAATAAATCAGTTCCTTTTTCCTTATGAATTTGGCTTTTAAATAGATATTCATAGTACCACATGTCTGATTTGTCAGGTTACTGAAGCTGTTACCCTGAGTATAATGATAATTTTAATGGAAATTGGCAAAAGTTTTAATTACTCCCATTTTTATGTAAGTTTTCTTGATACAGAGAAAGTATATAATGAACTAGAGGAATCCTTTATGGGACCTCAGTCTACACAGAAGTTGCTTCTTAACAGTTTTGGCATTTGTGTTTCAATTTGCATCAAGTCAGCAAAAGTAAATGAATGCTTACCTTGTACTTTGTATTTAAACATCTCCCATAGTACAGATCATTTTATACTGGAGACTAAAAGTAGGTGTTGGATATGACTGAAAGTTATTTCACCTTGCATGTACTCCCAGTGATGATGGGGCAGCTTCTCTGGTAAGCCTGAGGCAGAAAGAAAGTTTGCGTATGTATGTCTTAGAGGGAGAAGGCAGCACAATCCTTCAGGTGCACAAGTATGGCCATAGAAATGTCTTTGAAGTCAGCATATTTGCTTAGAACTGCTGAATAATAATCCAGAAGAATAGTTTCTTGAGATGAATTATACTTTCTTGGGGGGGATAACTTTCACCTCTATTTAGCCTGCTATGGGAGAGAGCTACGAGAATTAAGTTTTAAATAACAGAGGCCAAATTAGCTGCTGTAGTAACCCACATTTAGGTATACCATGTTCAGTTTAAGTCAGTTTGAATTTACTAGTAGTTGACCTCTTTTTTTCTAGAATTAGTGAACGTGGACTCTTAGAATGTGAGGTGTGAGGTGATGAATTACAGCTTTTGAAGGCTGACCCTGATCCTAGGTATGTGACTTACCTTTCCTAATGCTGTTTTAATACAGAAGACAGGACTATGATAGTTGCAAGGAAGTAATTTTTATCTCCTTAGTTGGAGAACTATTGCTCTCATTTTGCTCAAGGTTTCTTGGATGTTTATGATATCAAGTCATTTTCTCTGCTTGGAAATCGATTTGACAGAGAAGAGATTCAGAGCAGCCCTGTGGAGAAGGACTTGGGGGTGTTGGTTGATGGAAAAAAATGAACATGAGCTGACAGTGTGTGCTCACAGCCCAGAAAGCCAACTGTATCCTGGGCTGCATCAAAAGGAGTGTGACCAGCAGATCGAGGGAGGTGATCCTGCCC
>JASSUY010034114.1:0-15133 GCA_032466535.1 Forpus xanthops
TGTACATCCCAGGGGTTGAAGTTCGAGCAATCCAGTAACTAAGGTAGAACACAAACCACTGCTGCTTCCATCAATAATAACAATGATAAGGGAAATAACAAGGAGAGAGAATACAAAACTAAAAGTGGAAAAGAAAACAATAAACACAAGTGATGCACAATGTAATTGCTCACCATCCACTGACTGAAACCCAGCCCAACTTGAACAGTGATCTAGCCCATCCGGGTAACTGCCCCCAGGTTATATAGTGAGCATGATGTGGTGTGGTATGGAATACCTCTTTTAGGTCAGGTGTCCTGTATCTGCTTCCTTCTAGTTTTCCATGCCTCTCCTCACTGTCAGAGCATGAGACTGAAAAGTCCTTGATTGATGTAAACATTACTTAGCAACAGCTGAAACACAATATTATCAGTGTTGCACTCAGACTATGGCCAAAACCAAAGCCGTGGAGGCACTTTTTACTTCAGTCACAGTAAATACTGTATGGTGGAAGTATGGCCAAGTAAGAGCAATTTGAAGTCAGTCTTCATAATCATGAAGACAGCTTTGTGGAAGCAGCCCACATAAAACTCAGTGCTCTTGCTTTCCGGATGCCACCTTGGGAATATTTACTATGGTTGTCGCTGCATCTAAATGGAGACAAGGATGGGGTGCAGAAGTATTAGGAATATATTGCAGTTTCTTGCTTTAAAAAGAATTGAGAGACAAGATTTTCTCCCTCCTGATCTGATGTGGTTTAAGATATCATGCTGCCTTTAACTTCCCAAGTGATGCACTAAAAGCATATAACACTGCTGCAGTAAGAGGGATAAATATTTTATTTCCTTGCAAAATCTCTTTCATGGGAGAAATGTTTTTCTCTTAGCTCACTAGGGACAGCTAGTCTTTGAGAAATCCTGGCAAAGTTGTTCACACCTTTACACAACACTGGCTTTGTTAAGGGCTTTTCTACAAAACGGCATAGGTTCGTATCATATGTGACATAAGGACTGCTGTGTCTCAGAGAGGCTGCATCTTGGCTCGGATTTGCTGCTAGAAGAAGCAGTTACAGACTGTCAGGTGTGGGCATGCCCGTAGGCATCCATGTGTTGAATGCCCCACCAAAAAAGTCACAACCTGCAGGCATTGTAGAAAAAGCCAATATGTCTGCAATTGTCACTCAGGGCCTTACATGCACACTTTAGCTGCAGATTATAAGAGTGACAATCTGCTCCTAGAAATATGTTTTTTATAGCAGAAATTGAGTCTTATCATAGCCAGGAGCCACCTCTCCCGGTAATAAGGGTTATTGTATCCACTGAAAGGATCCCTGATCTTCAATACCAATTTTCTCAATGGAACAGCTTGATTCCCTCCCACTGTGCTTGCAGTAGTTTTAAGACTGAGTAAAAGAAGTGGCTTTTATTTCAGCAATCACAACATTACAGAGAACTCTTTCAGTCTTGTTCATTCTTGCTGTTGAATTCATATAAAGAGGCAATAATAGGACTATTTTTTTCAGAGTAATTTACAGCTGTTGAAGGTGTGGGCCTCAGATGTGCACTTCTGACATAGATACCACTATCAGTGTGCTGTGTTAGAAGCTAAAAAGGTTTTAAGGCTTACTTATTTTTCCCCTACTGCGTTGAGTATTTAGGGGGAGTGTGTCCATTTCAAAACAGTTTGGAATAATTCTTGAAATTGCTGGAAATTTCTGCATTTCTTTGCCTGTTCTTCTTTCTCTGAAATTTGTATACATATGCTTTTGAATATTCATATTTACTCTGTTTTTTAGGATTTTTCTGAGAACTTCTCCATTGTGCTTCTCATGTTGCATGTTGCCAAGTAAATTGAATAGAGACTACATTGTTCTTTCTTAATTTAAGTTTTATGTATAAAGCCCAGCCAGTTCTGAATACTAGCAGGCTGTTGATTCCCTGCATAATGTAGAAATCATCAGCATATTTGAATAAGCTCCTATAGAAGTTATGTCAGCTTTTCTGAATTTCCTTGTGGTGGTTCATTATCTGGCAGCAAGACCAAACCAAAAACCTCCTAGCCTATATTTATTTCCTATATTTTTTTCCCCCAGGATCATGTTTGTTGATATATCAACATTTAATTGGTGAGGTTTATATATTTATGTATCATCAGAAAGAAATTCCCGCTATTTGTAGTCCAATCTCAAATTCTTATCCTTCATAATTCTCAAGAAATATCAAGCAGTGGCATTTTGTATCAAGACCATAAATGTCTTAGTCAGGCTCCTTACCATAGGATCTCGATTTGAAACTGCACTCTTACATTTTCAGCTCAGTGCTCTTTTGTCCAATAATTAATTTGGAAGTCGGTGACCTCGTTTTTTTGTAGCTTCTTCTTCAGCGCTTTCTCTCTAAGCCAGCTCTTTTACCTTGGTAAGTCCAAATCTCTGTAGCCCTAAAGAGGTCACTGCTCAGCTGGCAGCATTTCTTTTGTTGCCTGGAAAGCATTTACTGATTTGACCCTTGTTTTTACCTCCTCGCTGTGAGGGAGTCGGTTTCAAAAGCTTAACTGCCTGCTCACCGCCCATTACACTTTAAAATATTTTTTTTTGCTACATTCAGAATTCAAAGCAGTGTTTTTACCATTATAGTATTTGCAGAGGTCATAAAAGGACAAGAATCATGCAGTTAGCTATGAAAACAGTGCCTGCATCATTTTCCACACAAGTAATTCTGTAATTTGTGGCATATTTTGAATGTTTCTGTGGAACTTAAACTACTCTTGAGCAAGTGTTGATTGATTACTACATGAACAGGGCTTTTGGCAAGAACCAAGCTTAACATTGGCAAGTTGCTTCATAATTATTAAGAGTGTGAAAACCAACACAAATACATTCATTTTGCAGGGAGCTCTATCTCAAACCACATTTACAGTTACATGTTCCTCTTGGTAATGATTCTAGAAGACAGTTATACCATTTAAATGAAAAATAAACTTGGAATTGGTAATATTTACTGCTGAATATCTGAAGGTGTTAAAATTGATTTCAGAAGAAAGAAGGTAACCAATATGTGTAGGAGGTGTTAATCAGATACATTTGTTGCTACAATGCTTCCTATTCCTTTCCTTTCCTCTAGCAATTCTGCTGTGCTATTTGTTGGAAGAATTTCCTTTTGGTTTTGTCTTCAGTGTCTTAATTGTAATTCCGTCCAGAAATTTCAGTGAAACCAACCATTTACAGTTTGGTAGCGCTTTGGGTTTTTTTTTTCAGTTAAGAAAGAGTAAATGCATTTCCAAACTGAAAGTGGAAGTATTTTCATCTTCAAATAGAAGGAAAATTTTCTTTCTAGAATCCCAAAGAAAATGCCATGAAAATACAATTTAACAGTTTAAATATAATCCAGCATCTATTGTTATACTGATATCTGCAAAAAAAAAAAACAAAAAAAAAACCCAGGATGTAACACTTGTATCCAGAAGTTCTAATCTTGGAGAGCCATTCTAGGGAAAATGGTACCTGTACAAGGACATTCACTGTTTGCTATTGTTCCTTTAAAGCAGGAGTCTCCAGATCTGTTGTAGCTGCATCTCACTCGACAACACACCAGTTATGTCCAGCTAGGCATAACTTCCTCTGTAAGGGCTGCTCCCACTTCTGGTTTCCTCCACCTTCCTCCACCCTCTTCCTCTTGCCCTCACCAGTGCCACAGTCATGTATCAGCTTGACCCTGTCATCACTGACTCACAAGTGAGAAAATGAGCATCTCTAGCAGTTACTTAACGTCTCCTAAACACCTTTCTTGAGATAAGAAAGCCCACCTTTTTTAGATGTGTTTTATTAGCCACTGGTCATTGGGTATACAATTTACACTTTGATGTCCAAATTTTTAAATGTCCTAAGTTACCTAATTAATCTTACCCATGATCTCTTAAATCAAAAGTTGTACTCTTGGAAGAAATTTACTGCTGTACAGATGGAGAATTGCATACTCCTAGTAAACATGCATTTGGGGATCCAGATTCACAGGATATGAGAGGTACTCTGGGATTAATGCACATTAATGGAAGTCACACTGCTATAACATCATTAGGCTACCTTTAAAACAGCCTGTTGCTCATTGAAGGCTCTTATATATCAGTTTTACCAAGAATTCACAGATACTCAGACTTTTGCCATAAAAAAAAACTATGAGTTTTTTTTCCCCCAGAAAGACTGACGTACTAGTTTGAGACATATTAGAGCCATAGTTTCTTTGGGTATGGAGGAAAAAAAAAAAACAATGAATGTCGTTTCGAGTTTTTTTGGGGGAATTTTTTTTTGTGTAGTGTGGTGTTTGTCTGTGTGTGCCTTGCTCAGACATTCTTGTATTAAGGTTTGGAGATTTTCAAGGCAATCTAGGTGAGTATATGGATTTTAGAGAACTTGGAAAATTTGATAATAAACAATAAGGTCATCTTGGTATTTAATGTGATGATACTATGAGCCACTGAAAGCTTCTCTATTAATTCAAGGAATGCATATATAGGTGTTGTATTTTGAAAATTCAGTGTGTACTTCTGCACCTGCACATGAGGATTTTGATTTGTATTTCCACCTTCATCTAGATTACTCAGAAGGTAATGTTCTCTTCAGAAATCACTGTGTTCTCTGCAGAAAATGACAGTTCTGGTTTGACCTTCAAAAAGAGATGACATAATTGTAGAAAAGTGCATCAGCTGGCAAGGTTGCTATATATATATAAAAAAAGATTAGGTGAGATTGTCTTGTTCAGGATTATTAAGTTTTCCAAATAAATGTATTAACTGAAGTATTTCCATTAGGATCTCAGCCTCAAAGATCATTATAACTGTAGGACCCTAGTTTATGTGGAAATGGGTGATTTTGTTGATCATAGATTCCCATCTAACTGGGTTGGGAGACTTGAACTATGAAATATTTAATGACATAGAGAATAATACAGCTGCTTATGTATACACATCATACATTCAGATACTACTGTATCACATGTATAGCTCAAAATCTGAAATGCCTTGAGTGGAAAAGATAGTCCTGTGAGTAGTTTAAGGCACAAGACAATGGGGCTAAGATCTAAGAAAAGTACAGTTGTATAGATTCTTGTGCTTTTCCATTGAATTTCCACGGTCTACCATGCAGTACTGCGTTCAGAACCAAGCTCTCTCCATGCAATGACATTATGTATCGCATGCATTAGCTACCTCTTCACCAAGTATGCAGTTATGACATAATATACATCAAACTATGACAAAATTATTTTAATAAGAACATATAGGAAGACTTTCACAAGTTCCAATGTTTATCATATTTTAATTTTCAGACCTTGCATAAGTTAATTCACATGGATTGACCATGTAAAGAATGGCTTGACCTGCAATATGAGGAATTGCTGCTGGGAGAAAAAAAATTATAGACATGGCTTATGAAAGCAATGTTCAAATCCAGACTGGTGACTAAATGAGGCTTCTAGATTTGTATTTATAATTAAATTTGGGAACCACTTCATAGTCAGATAGCAGAGTGCTGAAATGTGGAGACGTGCAAAAAAGCCCCAACTAATTCTGATATAAATGAAAATTGTAAAAGGGTTAAGCTCATCTGGATACTTTTTTTTTATATTTTTCCAAACTAAAGACATAATATCGTGTTTACTTAAGAGATTTATTCAGCTTCTGTACTTGCCATCCTGAAATCTGGAATGCTATTGCTTGAGAATATTTTGTCACCAGTTTTATGAAGTCTTACAGAATTATATATTGCCATTATACATAACAAAAGCAGTGGATCAGCTGAGTGTGGTTAGAAATTCTGAAAGGAAAACTGACAAAGGCCCAATTCTCTTCCAGCTTTACAGAGAGACTCCTTTGATTTAATAGATTTGTTCCCAAGTAATTGGGGGCAGGACTGGGGCAGAAGGGCATACTGGGAAATTCATTCTCCTGCATTTATAAATAAGGAGTTGATACTGACATAATGTGATACTTGCATAATAGATGATTGTCACATATGTTGAAATACCCGCTATTGTGCCTTCCTCTATATAAGGCTAGAATTGAGCCCAGTGTTTCTATTTTAAGCAGTGAAATACAGAGTCTAATTAGTGATGTACGTATGTATTATTCCTACACCAGAGAAATCAGTCTTACAGAAGGCTTGCACTTGTGTAACGTATGTTTATTTAGCCTTTTGTAGATGTACTATCTAACTATTGCTTTAATGATTCAGGCCATGGATTATTAATTGAAACAGTAAAATAAGCAATCATCTTTGGTTGCCATAGCAAAGCTACCCAAAATATAGTTGCTGAGGAAACCATACTGAGAATATACACAATATATAACCTAATAATGTTGATATACAGCTTAAAGATTACTAGGATATAAAATATACTTGTGCTTTTGTTGGGACTTCAAATATTGAATCTGATAAATGCTTATTAATTTCTTGTTGAAAGTCTTTTTATTGCATGCAAAGATTTAGCTTACTTAACAATCAACTGTGTTATATGTCTGATAATCTTTAAACTATGTAATGATATTTTAAACAAATCCTGCTTCATTAAAGGAAGAAATAAACTTTGGAAAAAGATTATAAATAAATGAAAACTGAGTAAACATGACAAATGCTGCTTTTGCAATACAAATAATGAGCTACAGCAATGAGAAAAAGAATAATTGAAAATACAGTTTTGCACTGCAGCAGTGTGGTACTTTATTTCTTATTGTCAGAAAAGGCTAGAATGACCTGCCACATCCTAGATGTGCTGTGTAGCATATATCATATCTTTTCTGACAAAGGCAAGTATATAACCCTTTTTTTGGTGCGCTTTCACTATGGAGGATTTCAGAACATCCTTGTGCAACCTGTTCAAGGCCTTGGTGTCTTCACTGTTATTAAGATTTTCCCACTGTATACCATGAATATTTATTGCTGCAGCTTACGCCATTTTCTTCTTGTCCTGTGTATCATGGGCAGAGAGCAGAATATTTAATTCCTTTCAGTGTACATGAAGGTTGTCATTGTGTCCCCAAGTTAGTTGTATCCTATTTGATTAAATAATCACAGTTTTCTATTTATCTTGACTTTTTATATTTTATGCTTAGATTGTTACAACTTTCTTGAAATTTTGGTCCTAGAAGTGGATCCCGTATTCCATCTGAAACTTAATCAGTGCTAGAGAAAACAAGGAGATTATTTCACTTGTCTTCGCAAATCCTGTCATGGCTGTTTATCTTCTTCTTGGGAGTAGGCCATTGTTCACTCATGTTCAGGTTGTGATCCACTGTAATCCCTAAGATCAATTTCTACTTAAATTAAATGTTGTACATCCCACATTTGTGCAGTCAATTATTGCTAAGAATAGAAGAGTACATTTATTCATGAGGACTTGTTTCCTATTCGTCAGTAGATCATTCTGTCTTTGTTAAGAATATTTGAACAGTCATGATGCTAGCCAAGATACTTGCTAAAAAGAGCATAGGAAGCCTTTCTCTTTAATCTTCAGGCTCTTAATAAAAATGTTGCTAGTGCTAAAGCCAGGACAGACTCCAGTTGAACCTCAATGCATCCATTTATTTTTGACTGTTATCTACTGTCAGATGCTATCTGGCTTCCAGTTGTCCAACCAGTTTTACATCATGCAGTAGGAGATTTAGCAAGACCATATTTCCCTAACTTGTGTATGACAAGCCTATCCTGCTAGGTTTCTTTCCCTAATCATTCAGCAGGCTGAGATTTCCCATCTTGCTTTTTCCTTCTGCAGATAAAAAAACCTCCAAGGGAGAGCAATCTTCCTGGTCTTTAATTCACTATGGCTGTACCTACACTCTCATTTTCTTAACCTTGAATGAACCTCCCTTCAGTTGGCTCAACTTTCTCCATATGCTGAGTCTCCAAGCTGCTAACTTGGTACTGACTTCACATGGTAACTTCTCTTTATTTGCATGCTCTTAGTGAAAAAGCTATATCCTTTAACATTGTCAAGTGAGTCATGTGAGATTTTCCACAAAATATATGCTATGACTATTTAGTCATGTCCTTAATCATGTAGTGAGATTTCCAGCTCTTCAGTTTCACATTTCTAGCCAAGATATGAAGACATTTAAGGTATTGAGCAAACCAATTCACCATCCTCTCTCTTTGCTATACCTTATTATGGATAGGATTAGATTTTTCACCCCTATTTAGACTTTTTCCAAGACTTTTATATTTTGTTACAACCTGTTCACAATAGGTTAGCATGTGATATGAGGAAGATGCTGCCTTTGCCCAGCATCACAGGGAAAAAATGTTGGAAGAAGCTGTGTCCTTTCTGACAATGCTCCTGCCTAATCCCAACCCTTCAGCCATTCCCTAGGACCTTGCAAATATTCCCTTTCTGGGTTATGCAGGGGCTGGGAAGAAGGGGGCTGATGAGCAAGTGGGGCTGAGCTGTAGACGTGAGTGGGACAGCCCAGTGCCCTGTGGATCTGTAGCCACAAGGCAGATCTGAGGTCACTCTAGGAAGTCCAGGAGACAAGTCAGGGTCATGATCAAGACCATCAGGACACAAGGCTGGACACAGGCAGAGCTAAAAGGTGCCTCTAGCAAGGACTAGAGGAGCTCAGTGCCAGTCCCAACACAGAGGAGGCCCCAGGGGAGATTTTTCATGGCCCTTTTTCACAATTTGGCTGTTTTTTGTGGAACTGGATCCCAGGATATGTGGCAGCACCAGATCAGGGCAGACCTTGAGCATGGGCAGTTAACCCCTGGAGGAGCATTGCTGTTGGTTTGGATCTCTCAAATTTGCATGACAAAATACTCTGTAAATTAAACTTTATTTTATGAGCTCATTAGGAAAGAAAAAAAACAAACACAGCCACAAGGGCTCAACGCCCTTTGTACAGACTAGTTTAACATGTGAATTCATTAATTCATCAAGTAATTCATATGTTTCTCAATCACAAGTTCTCTAGTTCATAACTCACACCTTGTAACTTGTGCACTTATGAGTAAAATAGTTGCCTAGCCAATGGTGAGAATGCTTATCCTTCCCCCTCCATTACAGTGCAGGGATCCTCTGTATCAATAAGCATGGAAGCCTCGGCAGTCCATCTGCTGTTGGATCTACTTCGTAAACTTTTTTGTAGGCTGATGTGTTGATACCCTCCAGCTTGGAGGTTTGGTCTATCCCATTTCTGTGAGTTAGCAGATTCTGAAGAAAACTGAGCTGCCAGTCAATCAATATGCAAGGATTGTGGCTGCAGGAGATAGCAAACTGCAGGTGACAGTGGCTGTGTAAGGACGCTCATCGCTTTCTGGCTACCATGTCCTGCCTACATGTTGCTGTCACTTTGACCTAACAGCATACCTCAGGCCTTGGCAAGAGCTGTGTGTCAGCAAAAACCTGAGGAGGAGTTGAAAAAAAAGTCACATCTATATAGAGAGACAATTAGAGGCTGGTCAGGTTATCAATACCCTGTTGGTGCTCCTGAGTCTTGGCAAGTTATTTATGGCAGTACCCTTAGTGCTCTTTTGGGCAATGAATAAGGGGCACAAAATCCTGGGACATCTTTTAATTACTCCTAGAAGATGACATAGTTCTTGGTCTCCAGAGTGGTATACAGGATTAAGTTGTGGCAGGCATATGCTTTAAACAAGTTAGATCACACAGAAAACTGGTCATCCACAGACACATCAATAATTTTAGCCGAAGACTTCAATAAGGATTTTTAGAAGGCTGAGTTTAGGAGTTTGTACAGATTTATTGCCTTAATGCTCCCTAAGCAAAGCCCGAGTAGTCTGGAATGGTTCTGGATTGTGTCAATGAGTGATAGATTAAAGATTCCCCTGGTACTGTGTACAAAGTGACACTGCTCACCCGGATGGTTCCTTGAAAGGTATTTTGGTGTATTGTGTCAGTGATCCACAGATAATAGGTCTCTGGGGGACTTTTGAGCCAGGTTTTTCAATTCATGAGGCAGTAAGGATGCTTTGATTTGCCAAGTCTAGGCAAACTTTGGCACATCTTGAAGCATATTTGAAGGGCTTGAAGCAGCGTCTCACAGACTTTTATTGAACTTGTAACAGATTTAAAGGGGGAACAGTCAGGAAATGCAGTGATTCTGGACTGGGGAAAGGCATGAGTGGGAGGGAAATCATGCAGTGCTCAGCCAAAATGTTAACCGTAGAAACAATTTTCAGGCATAGAGGTAAAGAAAATGATTTAATATATTTCTAAGCCTTGCAATAGCTGCACAATATTGTGTCAAATATTCTGACTTGCTGCAGACTCACAGTAAAATGTATTTACATTCTTCTGCTAGAGTGAGAAGTAATCACACAGTAATTTCGCAAGCAAACCTAGAAGCATTAGCAGTTCTAATTATTGAGTGATAGGAAGCATATTGATAGTTTTCTTTCATGTAATTAAAAGATAGCAGAAGGAAAATTTCAAAATTAATTGCCACAGTTTCATGCAATGATGTGATATGGAAGTAGGAAACAGCTTTGGAAACTGAAATCTGTCAGCAGTAGAACTTAATACTGAAAAAGGCTTATCTTACATGAAACATTTCTGCTTGTTCAATCCAATTAGCATGGCCTCTCAAAACCTTGCATTATTGCATAGTTGTATTTTGTTTCATGTTTGCATTCTCCCAAACCTTGTGCTTTAAAATTTGTTATTAAATAAGAAGAAATACATTTAGTACATAACATGTTCTCATTACATTTTAAAGATAGCTCTTTTATGAATAAACCATGGAATTAAAAAGGCTTCGTCCTTTAGAGAAAGTTGATTCAAAATGTAAACCCCAGTGGGTCATTAAATGTTTTTGATAAATTATATATTTTCAGAAACATTTAGAGATGCAGCTACATTTTATCAACTTGTGGATGATAGTTAATGAATACCGTTCATGAATTGTTGTTATTCATAAATTCTTGTTATTCATGTCTGGATCCTGGTTTACTCAACTGAAACAGGATTACATTATAATGCGGGCTGAGCTCACTAGCCTTAGTTTGCATGGAGTGTCTTTTCAAACAGATTTCTTATTTTTGAAGCATGCTGGTTTGTGGTGAATCATTATGAATTCAAATGTGCTGCTTAGGCTTTACTTACACACCAATAGGGTACCCCTTGAATGTTTTAACAAGAAATGCAACAATTGTTGTGCCTTTAAATAACAAATGACAATTCAGCAGTGCACCCTTTCCCAGTGATATACCAATCTTCTGTCAAGGTAAGGATGTGAATGACAGGTGTCACTCTTCCTTAGTATCCAAAGTGGCACAGCCACAATGGTACACAATACTCATGTCTAGTCAAATGAGGCATTTAGTTAACAGGTGGCCTGCAATAACTAAAATAGATGTGTGGGAAAGGTTTTATTGAAATTTGTGCTGCATACCTCTTTTTCTAATCTTTTCCCCTTAAATGAGCACTTTCTCTTCTTTTAAATTCTGTATTAAATGAGCATTATAACCTATAAGAATTACAGGAAGAGGAAATTATTCTCACTTATCACATTACAGAAATGCAGAGCTTCAAACAATAATGTAAAATTATTTGTCATGGTAAGTCTCTTCATGTGAGGCTGCACTTACTGTTTTGAAGTTTTAAGATTGTGTCTCTATTACATTACCAGTTGCAGGTGGCCTAATTAAAACCAAGACTTATTAAGAGTTGAGTGGGAAGATCAGATCATAATGAAGGAAATATTATGAATAATATATAGTAATTTATATGCAGCGGAAGCTAAAATAGGTAGGCAAATTTTGAATTGTTATCCCAAATTTAGACAGAGCACGTTCTCCATTTTTCCCCATTTGAACCTTGAAAGGGCCCAGCCTGTCATACACCATTCATGTCTATTGTAGCCTCTTTACCTCTTTATTTCACCTGCAGTCCTGTTGTACTTTGGTGTATCGTTATCTAATTCTAATTAAAGGAATCTATAGACTTTAAACAGTTCATGCTCACACACAGACAAACCACTCGTGTTACTGGAGGCTCTACACTTGTCCCAGAAAGAATACTAAGAGATAAGATAGTTTGACAAAGGTAGACCACTTAGGAAGAGTGACCTTAGGCAAAGCACAGAGCTGGCGTTTGCTCCATGCACCTGTCAGTTTGTAATGATGACTGACATAGATTGAGAGAGAATCACATTTCAAAATAGAAACCAAAATAAGTGCTTCAGTGATGAAAACCCATACTGCACAGAAGCTGTTTGATGGCATGCCACACAGCCTGCACATGTGTTGGAAATGCATCTGTCTCATGGCATTCTGAAAAGGACTGGAAACAAAAGAGAAGCATCCTCATTATGTGGCATGTTGCATCCCGTATCAATGTTTCAGTGTGATGGCAGTTGTGTTAGAGCCTGTAGTAGTGACAGGAAATACAAATACACAATGCTCTTAATAAGAATCTCTTTTTCTTTCCTTCCTAAAAAAAAAAGCATGAGATGAGACAAGTTTTTTAAAACGTACAGAATGGGCAGATTGAACTGTATTAAGAAAATGATGAAAAAGTGCTATTCAGTGCAGTGGTTTAATGCTGCAGTATGTTTTGTGCAGGAGGTGATCCTGCCCCTCTACTCTGCTCTCGTGAGACCTCTGAGTATTGTGTGCAGTTCTGGTGCCCTCAACATAAAAAGGAAAGGGAGCTGTTGGAACAAGTCCAGGGGAGGGCCACGAGGATGATCAAGGGACTGGAGCAGCTCCCCTATGAAGACAGGATGAGAGAGTTGGGGCTGTTCAGCCTGGAGAAGAGAGGGTTACATGGAGACCTCCTTGCAGCCTTCCAGTATCTGAAGGGGGCCTATAGGGATGCTGAGGAGGGACTCTTCGCGAGGGACTGTAGTGAGAGGACAAGGGGTAATGGGTTCAAACTTAAACAGGGGAAGTTTAGATTGGATCTGAGGAAGAAGTTCTTTACTGTGAGAGTGGTGAGGCACTGGAATGGGTTGCCCAAGGAAGTTGTGAATGCTCCATCTCTGGCAGTATTCAAGGCCGGGTTGGACATAGCTGTCATGGTTTAGTGGGAGGTGTCCCTGCCCCTGGCCTGGGGTTTGGAACTAGATGATCTTAAGATCATTTCCAACCCTAACTATTCTATGATTCTATGATACTTTTCACAGTTTTTCTCTTTTCAAGATTTGTTGGATATAGTCCTGCAAGGATACCTTCAGATAACAACTCGTGACTGACCCTCATGTGACTATAGTCAAAGGTGTCAACTTCTGTAAGCAAAGGCATATGTGGTTGAAGGATAAGAAAAGCTTACACGTGTCTAAGGCAACACTATGTTCCACAATAACCCTATGGTATTTCACATTCTTTTTATTTTGTAAATACACAGGTATTAGCTTTTTAAATGAAATGACAATCCATGGCATAAGACATTATGCATTCCATCTGATCTACACATCTGATGAGATTTGCAGTGGGGAACACACAGCAAAAAACAATTTTAAGCCTGCTGAGATTTGCTTGCTCCTATGTCTTATTTATAGTTTTATCTTTCTTTGAAGAGCTTTTCCTGTGGACCAGAATGATTGGAAACAATGCAAGTGGAGTTCATATAAGAGGGTTTTAAAGAACATCAAAAAGGTGAAAATCATGTTTAAAATACTTCCCCTGTGCAATGACCAAAACCATGCAGTGACTCACAATATCCTGTGACCTTAAAAGAAATTTTGCAAACTGAATTAACTTTTATGCATAGTTTGTATTTCCTTCAGCATGTGAAACCAGCATATTTCTTTCAGTTATTTCAATGTTCTCATGCCTGATTGCAATGCTGACATGTTTGTTGCTAGCCCTTCAAGCCAGTCTGCGTCTCTAGACACAGTCCTGCCAGCACAGGTTGCACAGGCTGAAGCACCACAAAAGAAGCACTTGGAGGCACTGTGCATCAGGGACACTCCTCTTCTGCTCCTATGTTTGAGGGGAAGGAGAAAGCAGGAGACAGGAAGAATATTTCTGTCTTGTCTTCAAAAATAATAGCTCACTGCCTTGCTTACAATGGCCAAGTACTCTGACTGCAGAGTATGTGGGTGAAGACAGAACACTTCTGGATGCACTTCACTTCTATGCGTATTTCATTTCACCTCTCCTAGGTTGTTTCCTAGCCCAGGCTTGCTTTCAGGATCCCTGGGGACTTGCTGTCCTTTTTGTCAATGATATGAAAGGAACAGGACACTTCACAGCACAGTGATTATTTGATGTTTGATAAAATCAGCCTTTCAGCCTCAACTCCCATTTCTAAACCTGACACAGAAACCTTATAAATTGCTCAATGGGCATTAAGTAAACTCTGAAACTTTCTCTGTAATCTCTCCTAATTTCTTTAAGGTTTCACCAGCAATTCAAGAAGTAGAAATCTCTAATTCTGATGGGAGGAGAGAACTGGAGCAATTAGAAAAAGTGCAATCTAGAGTATACATCTAGCTCAGCTGGATGTCTTTGAGACATTAAAATCCCATGGGATCGGCAAGTTGTGTTCCTTTGTGTCTAGACCCACTTTATGAATTCTGGGGCAGTTTGCAGAGCCGTTTCCTATTTTGTACTTCTGTGACATCTGTCAAGTCACCGTGGAACAGACTTTGTCCTGCACTTTGGCAAGATCTGGGGAAGGGGTCTCACGCTGCAGTATGTATGGTACACACTTCTACAATAACAAAGGTTGGATTCCTAACTTCTACCCAGCTGTCAAATATTTTTCCCTTTTCTGTTGACTGGGATTCTCGAGATGCAGCTGTGCAATGCAAAGCACGCTTCGTGGAGCCGTCTGCTCTAGCCTTGAAAGCCAGGTTATGTGTGTAACTGTACTACCCGCGCTCTCCTCCAGAGCAGATATCTTGTTGTTAATGAACATTCAGTATACAGTACTGAGCACAGTACTGTAAAAATCACATCTCCTGTATATTATATAAATTTTTTTTCTCCCCACAACTTTAAGTTCTGCAATACAGATATATCTAACCAAAGGATTTTAAGGACTGAGTGAGGGCTCTTTTGAGACCTCACTTGGAGTACTGTGTGCAGTTCTGGTGTCCTCAACTTAAAAAGGACATGGAACTGTTGGAAAAAGTCCAGAGGAGGGCCACGAGGATGATGAGGGGACTGGAGCACCTCCCCTATGAAGATAGGATGAGAGAGTTGGGG
>JASSUY010034116.1:0-114718 GCA_032466535.1 Forpus xanthops
GGATTAAACTCCTTGCTGTATGCAGCAGAGAACAAGATGTATCCTGCTAAACATGAATTTAGTCTCACAGAGATTACAGTGTGCATGACGGGTGGATGATGGCAGGTGGCTGCAGCAGGAGAAGGTTTTTTCTGGACTACTTTGGGAGGCAGCCTGGACCCCTGGAGCAGATAGAGTGGGCTCGCCCACCAAATTCCCTCTTCAGTTTAGAGGGTTTGTTTATAAAAGCATCCAAGGACTGAAATATTCCCACTTAGCTGGATGAGAAGAGCCTTTTATGCACTTCAGACGTTTTCTTTTCAAAAAATGCTTTTGTCAAAGCATGAATTTGCTCTTGCATTGAGTGAGTCTTTTTTATTGTTTTATTTGATAGACTCCTGCCTGTGTGGGCCAGAGTTTGCAGAGAAGAGAGGGGCTGGGGACAGCATGCTCAGTGCAGGCTGCAGCCTCTTGCCTTCTCCTAAGTTTGCCTCTCATTTCGAAGCCCAAGCTGGCTGCTGGCTCCATATGAGTGGTAGGAAATGATTTTATACACGTGAATTGTTGCAGGGCTGGTGGCCAGCAGCCTCTCTCTGAAGCCTCTCTTTTGGAGCATGTGAAGATTTATGGATAGCTCTACCAAGTGCTGAAACACGTTGTTGACCGGCGGTCCAGCTGACTTTGCTAGACATGTAAGCGCCTGAGTGTTAAGATGTTCTTTAGCAACTGAAATACATCCCTGGGGGAGGCTGAAGCGGTCAAAATGTTAGGGTTTTGTTAAGCTTCCTAAAGTACCATGTACTGAAAAGGAAACATGAAACTGGAGCATTCACATTTTCTTTCTTTCGTTATTTTTTCAACATATATTAGAAGGACGTTTTCTTTTCTCCCTTGTGGCTGAATCCTTCACAGCAGAAGACAATTGCCCTTTCTTTTCTAGTTTTCCTCTTTTGACATACGCCTTTGAATGCAAATTTCCATCCTTTCTTGGTAAATACAGAATTTTCAGAAAGCATTTGAATGTTAAAATTGAATTTCCATCTTTATGTAATTAAATTGTGTGAAGTCAGATGGAAATTGGATAGAAATAACAAGCCTGACATGTTATTTCCTCTTTTTCTTCTGTGTAGGTACTTAAAAAGCAAAGCAAAACCCCAAACAAAATACCTCTGGAAAGGAAGCCGTATTGTCTGATGCAGCAAGGGATAAAGACTTTAATCTCTAGTATAAATGAAAGAGACTTATTTTTTCCTCTGCCAACACAGAGGTCACTCTGAGACCCTGGCGCTGGAGTTGTCTTCTGTGGTATAGATTTTGAAATTGCAGTGTAATTCCTCACTTTTTAATAAGCAGAAAATTGCACGACAACTTTGACAAATTAACATCGCTATCCAGTGACCTACCTAGGGGTAAAAAAGGAGCAAATCCCCATGAGAGTATATGATTAATTGGTCAAAACATTATATAGTGAAAAAACCCAATGTGGAGTCCTGTTCAGAGCATGTCTTGACTGATAGAATTCACATATTTTATTGTATTTAATGCTGCAGTAATCTTTCAAAAAGTATATAATGATCTCCTCTTCAGTTCTAGGTGTATCCCAGTGGAGTAGCTATTTTCCTTCTTTGTTAACATAAATATTAGCTATAAGGAAGTAAGCATTATTTAAATATCTCCTCATTCTGGACAAAGTATATAATTTAACTTATCTTTTTCTAAGGGAGAAATCCTGCAGTTGTTCTTTCGTTTTGCTTCTTCATTGCCTGACATATGGCCAGAATAGCATGCAGTGGGATATTGCACATGGGATGTTCTGCATATTCAGAGTTGACTAGAAATAATACTAAACTTTTGCCCAAATTAACATTAGATCTTGTTAAGCATGTGTTTTGAGCATGTGTCATGCATATGAAAGCATGCAAAAAAATATCTTGAACTTGAAAAAGATGAGCTTCCACAATTCAGATAATAGTGGGTACTTACTGTGTTGTATCTGTTCCCAATTATCTTCAAAGAACTATGTCTCATTGCTGGGTTTTGTTGTTTTGGTGGCACAGTGGCATAGTTGGAAGCTATGATTTGCATCATTTTCTCGCATAGCAAACCATAGAAAGGTGTTCTGTTTATGGTTTATGTCTAAAGGTGTTAAGTTTAGCTGTACTGTTTCAAGGAAGCTTTGACATGGAGTCAATGATTCTGGTACCTACCCACTGTGATGCTGGGGGGAGGCTGGGTTGGAGCTGGGGACAGAAGCAGAGAGGGGAGGAGAGGGAGAGATGGCTCAGAAGCATGCAAAACTGGAGGACTTTGCAGCCTGTGCTAATTCTTGCAGGGAATACAAAGCTCTCTGTGTTGCTCTGCTTCACTGAAGTATGCGCTGTGCTGTAAAATATAAAAAGTACTTTAAAAGTACTTTGGCAAATTAAAAAATAGACTTAAAAATGGGAGAAAATTAAAAAAAAAAAGGAAAGAGAAAAAGAAAAAAAAGTGGTAACTGTGTTCTGTTCCTCATCAAAAGCGTGAAACAAAACAGGTGGTGGCACATCTCCTTGTCTGTAATAGTAATTTTCCTTTCCAGACCTCTTTAGTACCAAATCATCAAAACACTCCTTTACTCTCTTCTCCAGCTTTAGCTCAAGCTGGCTACACCTTTCAGTAGACTTCATTCAACAGTTTGTTTAATGTGCTTTTGCTTAATCTGATTTTCACACCCCATTTGGTCCAGGGACAGACTTCTGCAGGGTATTGTGACATTCCCCATCAGTCTTCTGTTTTGATACCCTGAAATATGTAGTAGTACTAGGGAGGTGTTCTATCCTATGGCTGTATGGATTCACTGTCCCAAAGGCAGCAGTGCCCAGCACATGGAGCAGCTGTGAGTGGCTCTGGAATAAAGCTGCATGCACCTACCCCTGTTCACTTCATTCACACAAGCTTAGCTATCTCGCCAAGATAATTCTGTCTGCAGCATCCTTGCCTGCCTTGACTCTTGGCAGCACATAGCCTTGGGAATGCATAGCCACTTCTGGTCCACCAGCCCCAAACAACTTTGGATTTCTTCCTCCCCCTTTATTGCCACATATTGCTGTATCAAATCACTTAGTCTAATCCTTAACTAAATGTATTTAATGATTAAATAAATGAGTATAACCCATTTTCCTTCTTGAGCATCCAAGGTGCACAGGTAAGCTCCAGGTACAGTGGGTAAAGCCACGCATGTGCAAATTAAACTCTTGACTGTGTGCATTAGAAAACATTACCTAATTGTGTAAATACAGGACACTGTGGTGTGGTGTTAGAACTGAAATGAACTCAAGCAAAATGAAAGTCCAGTTTCCATCATGGAGTTGAGAAGCATCTCCCTCTGCAGCTTTATGCAGTTTGGAACATGTCTTTAGGTTTTCTTAGCTGAATTCAGCCTTAGGGGAGAATGAGTGGCAGCCAAATTAACATGATGGTCTCTAAAGACTTTGAATGGATTTCAGATCCTATTTTGAATAACCTGGGCAGTAGTATTTATCTAAGGACAATAGTCGTGTCAGGTTTGATAGGAAAAGAGAGTGCACTTTCAATGGAAGAATTTTTCAAAAGCATGTATTCTGGATTTAAATTATTGGATTTAAATAGCCTTTTTGGTAAGAGTGTCTGACAAAACTTTGTCAAATAGCACAGTAGTTCTTTTATTGGGGAACTGGAGGCAAGTGGAACACACTGCTTATAGCATTATACCTCGTACCTGAATGGGCATAGAAGAGGAGCTAATTTGTATCTGGAGGGACAAAGAACTTCCCTTCCCTGTATGCTTCTCCTGAGCACGGTAGGGAGGAAAAATGGTTCTTGGAAATTCTTGCTATGGGCTCTCTCTGGCTAATAATCTGGCTAAAGATCTGCTCTTTAATTCTGTTTTACCAGTTGGTTATCAGTATGAGTTGACCAGCAGCCTGCCCTTTGGTCTGCAGACTGGGGTATTGATTGTGTATGGGCTGTTCCAAATCTGCCATTTTGGGGAGTTCAGTGAAATTAAAGTCCCGTATTTAATGAGGTGTAGGTAGGTAATATTGTTTGGTATTTTAGATAATATTCAAGATGCTGAAAAGCTGCAGGAGGAATTAAGAGAAAGGATAGGTTATAATTGTTGAGGACAGAGGGTGGTGATGATATGGGACATGCATGGATGCATCCTAGTGCAGTGGGTACCAGTTGTTGTTTCTTCTCCTGACTCTACCTGGCATTTGTGTGTGATTTGGGTCAACTGCTAGAGAAGTGTGGCACATGAAAGCTGTCTGTGAAAATGACGTTACTGTGATTCTCTGCCTCCTGGGATTTGTGAGAATAAATCTATTAAAGATGATGAGTTGCTTATGGATACTACAGTAACAGGTGAAATAATCTTCCCTTAGTAAGGTGGTAATGTGCTGGGAGCAGGGGTTGAAGGTGACTGTTTAGGTAGCTGAAATTTGCATGTAGGAAGTTTGTAGCCACACAATGAGATCAAAATTGCTGCCTGTCTCACCTGCCTAGATTGTTCCTGCATATGGTAAGTGAAGCAGAAGAAAACGGCTTCTTCAGCTGTACTCTGTTTCTCCATCTTGGGGTGAAATAAAGCACTGAAGTTACAGCACTGCTCGCTCCTCCACCAGCCACCCCAGCAGTGCGGAGCAGCCAGTCTCAGTCTTTCTCTGTGAGAAATCGGAGTGTTAATAATTTCTGGCAAGTGTTGTGCTGAAGCAGACAATTTCCTAACGCCAGGCAGGCATGGTGAGGAGTTACAGTGGACAGTGCAAGGAAAGTGCTTCATTCACATTTTAATTCCTCCATCCTCGAAGCCTCCTAAGGCAGCTGTGTGAGCCAGGGCAGATCCTTTTCAATGGGACTGCTTTCCCCTGGAAATGCCTTCAGGGTGGTCTGGTACATGGCACTGGCTGCTTATTTCTAGGAGAATTCACCCTGGGTTGTGATTATTTTCTTTCTTCCGTTTTTCTTTTAGGGGAATGAAAGTGGTGAAGATACCCAGCTTTAATTGTGCCTTGTACTGGGGTATCTGCTCTCCTACTGTCACTAGGTGGATGTGAAGTGTAAGCTAGGTGTATTCAACTCAGCATATTGAACATGTTTGTTTGCTAAATACAAGCCTAGTTACAATATTTTATTAGTTATATTTGAAATTAGACCTTCCCCCAGCCCCAGTGTTTCTGGATATCCTTTTTCTCCGCAACATTTTTAAGCTGTTTTGCAAAAGGCTGTTAGAAATTGGGTTGACTGGAGAGCAACAAGCAAAAAATTAAGAGTTAAGATAAAGGAAAAGTGTTGAATACGTGTTCAGTACTGTTTTACATAAAAATCATTGGGGAAAGGAAAAGCAAGTCGGGATGGAAATTCCAGCATTTCCTTGTGATATTTTTCAGTTTAGAGAAAATTAGTGATTTACAGCTCAGTCTCATTTGCATTTACTGCCCGTTGCCTGATTCAGGGGCATTTCCCATGCCACATAATGATTTTTCTTCCCTGGCAGGCATGAGATGTGTGAGAAATTACTATCTGTGCATGAAAGTAGTATTAACTATATTGCTTGAATCTGGGAAGACCTTTTTCTGTTCTTTAGGTGTGACATCTCAGTGAGCTACCCTATTGATTCACCTCTTCAGTCTCTAAGCTACTCTGGATGTTTATGTGGGCTCTGGGATAACAAGCCACTGTATCTCTGTTAAGCCACAGTATCTGTCCATGGGTAAATACAAGGTAACTCAAGGCTGCTTTATGAAAATGTTTGTAATCATAAATATATCTTCAATACATTATGGTTGTTCTAGGCCAGCTATCTCCAAGGGTTTAGGGAACTGTTTTATATCTCTATCGTATCATGTAAGTAGGATATAAACATACAATCAAATGTCTTTCAGCCTTCATGTTCCCGATGTAAGGGGTATTTTTGTAATAGTTTCTTCAGAATTGTTGAAAGTGGCGCAGTAGTTCTGCTTTTTAAATACAAGCTATTCCATGCAGGAAGAGATCAACACGGTGCTATTCAATCTGTGTAAATATTTGTATATAAATAGAGTAGTCCTTTTAAATAACTCTGGGCAGAGTAGATCTTCGTGCAAAGATTGCGCATGTAATAGTTTTCACCTACCAGTTTAGCAGTGCATTGAGATCATAAGTTTATTTACATGGCACTGTGTCATACAAGGTGACAATGAGAAGTCAGTCAGTATTTCTTACTACATGAAAACAACCATTTAAACACCCATAAGTCTTTTGTTCGTGACACATCCCCTGTCTTCCCTTTCACTAATGCATCCGTGATGGATATTATTGTCCAGTTTGCAGAAGGACAAAGCGTAGCAATTCGCACTTCACTAAGAGGTTTCTGATAAAGTCAGAAAAGTTGTGAAATGAAATCAAATTTCTCTTCAGAAAATTAATATTCCTTCACAGCTAAATTCATTTCTTAGAATAATGAGCTGTCTAAATGCACTGTGCTCTAAAATGGATGCCCTTCAGAAATCGGGAATGAAATAGCATTTGTGTTTAATGTGATACTTAATTTTTATTTCCCTCTGTTTATTTAGAGCCAAACTGAAAGTGACACATTGCTGTAAGTTTTCCATGCTACTGCATTAGTAAGGTGCTTTGTATTTCCACTGACAGTTGTGAATAATCATTGTTAATGACTTAAATTCAAAACAATAAGGCCTGTAGAAGGAAATCTGTGAAACAGAGACACTTTTTAAGAGCAGTATCCAGCTATCTGCACAAAGCTTCCCCGTGCCCAAGCAGGATAATAGAGATGATTGATGTCTGGGCCGAGTTGTTCGGCTTTTTTAATTCTCCTCTGCCCCATAATTTCCTTTCACTTTCGCCTTACATCATACAAGATGGTAGCAAAACAGCTGTCCTAGGATCTAATATGAGATATTTTGTCAGCTTATGACAGTAGTCTTAACTGGGGTATGCTTTGAATACCAATAGCTTTTCCTCCTGCTGCTGTGGAATACAGGTGGTAGGGATGACTGCCATACAAACACCGCGCACTGTTTGAGAGAGGCACAGTGGAGCAAATCCCAAATGCAAAATCCAGATGCTGGGATGTTTATCCTACTCTAAACTAAGCTGACTTTTTAGTTCTTGTTTTTATTTCTTCGCACTGGTTCTGAAGAACAGCTTTAATACTGAAAGCCAGGTTTATCACGTCAGCTTTGAGACAATTCGCATCCTGAAAATGAAGTGTGAGCCCAAGGTGGGTGGGAGATCAAAGCCCAGCAGTTTCTGGGCATGTAAGCTGCTGGCTTTGGTGGGTGACTGTGAAGCCACCATCAGAGCCTGTGGGACATGCATGTAGACACACAGCTCTTGTCAACTGAGTGCTAATGAAATGGGTTGTTGTTTAGTGAGTCCCAGGATGCTGCCGGTGTATTTCTTCTCAAATCCTGGTGCTTAGCATCATAAAGCATCTGTTTGAGGTGTGGAAGTAGTTTATGTGCATATCCAAACAAATCAGCTGTTTGGAGAACATTTAAAAAAGCCAAATAAAGAAGAATATCTGAACTGGGGCATGACTGAAAGTGAGGAAGGGGGACAAAGCTTAGCTGAGGAGCTAAAGGATGGAACACATGAAGATTTCAATAAAGCCCATTTTCTTGTTTTGCTATCACTCAAAGACTCCACTTTTAGACCAGTTCTGAGCTTATTTTTAGGTAACTGGAGCCAGCCATCGTTTTGCACACTCAGCAATTCACCTGGCTCGACAGAAGTACATATGTGTGGTGATTCTTCTCACACAGCTGGAGTGAAGCTGACAACTCCAGCACTGCTCGTCTGGGACTTTGACTTGAAAATTGCTTTGTTTCTTTGTAGGTTTAACTACTGCAGCCACACATGTGGCTTCTTGCTGAAGTTCCTCCTCCCACGGTTCCTAGGTAGTAGCAACACATATAGATCCCGTTACCTTCAGTGAGGCAATGTAGTTAATGTGAGCCAAGATCTAACCCTTAAATGGTTCTTAAAATCTTAAGCTACTTTGTGTATAACTTTCACAATTAGGTAATGACTGATAAAATTAAATTCCCGCTTTAGGAAGCGCAGAGCAGGTATTCGTCTTATTCCTATGGTCTTGCTGTGCATAAGTAAGCACATCAGAGTGAATCCCACAAAGTCAATTGTTTCGGGAAAAGGTTTGCTGTATATTGGATAAGAAAAAACACTGAATTTTTAAGTAGTTCTCTAAATATGCTTCATCTCATAAAAAAATTAATAGAGTGGCAGATTCAATTGTTACACTGAGGCTAAGACCTGAGATTTGCACTTGGAATAGAAATTACTTTTATGTAGAGCAACAAAGTGAGTCTATGAAATGTTTCTTTTTGACAAAAATCCTTGCTGTAGTCACCAGAATTGGTTATCCTTTGGTAATGTTTTGTTATCTTGCCCTGACTTTTCATGTGAAAGATCTTAATTTTTATCTCAAGCATGATGTTCAGAAAAGCTTTCTAATGTGTGAAAACAAGCCCATGGAAGACTTACATTTCTATGTGTTATTTTAAAGATGGGGATGAATAATCCTCTGTAAACAGTATGTGTAATAAAGTACAGATGATGTTGGGGATGGAAGGTTTTGACCTATCTGTGTAATGAGATGTTTGGCTCTAATTAAGTAAATCATGCTTGTAACTGGCCATTAATTCTCTGGATGCCTTTTAGAGCCTACTGGAGTTCCTGTTTTGCTGGTCGTATGTTCTTTGGTGCCTCAGGACTGTTAGTGGTTTGCTTGCATTAATGGACAATTTCTATTCTGCCTGTCCTTTACACTTATTTGAATACATCAAATTTTTTAACAAGAGTGCCTGGCAAGATGGTTTGTGTTGTTTGGAACTGCTCCTGATTCTACTGGAAATCTTGGCTGCTTGGCAGAGGTGCTGTTGTAACAACAGCCAAGGGATTAACCAATATTAATTTAGTGTGAGGTTTGAGGTGATAAAGAAATTTTTCCCTAGATCACAGGCAAGAACTGTTTTCAGGCTGCTTTTCGTTTTCATTTTCTGCATCAGACCTGCTGGGTTCCTATGGACATTTCATCCTTCTGCTGAAGTCTCTTTTCTTAATGGAGCCCTTTCTGCTTCAGGCATGAGCCCTCAGTACTAATTTGCAATTTTCCCTGGGAATGTTGTGTAGTTGGAAAGCAAGGGAGATGTTATAGCTGTTCCATTGCTGCTTTGCAGGTGCTGGGGGTCGTGGGGGCCAGGCTCAACCTGCTGCAGTTTTGCATTGCTGTGATTACCCCTAACCATGGAAGTTGCAGCTGACAGCTGTGTTATTTTAAAAGCATGATTCTCTCCTGTCCCCTTGCCCTGAAATGTTGCTATTCAGGGTACTTTATGTACTGGCATAATTACATCAAAGTGTGGATATTTTATGGTAGCAATAGCGTCTGTGAATTTTCATTTGCTGGATGACAGAATGTTGGAAACACTTGACAGTGCCATGGTAATCATCATATACATTTAATAAAGCAGTTGTATGGTAACAACTGAATGTTAAAATCATATTATTAAACAAGGATCTGTGCATGTCTGCGAGCTGAGCTTTTGATCAGTTCATATAAACATGATACATCACTTAACTGTATTAAATTTAAGTTAATTTAACAATCTTCATTTAATTAAGACTGCAGTTTTGGCAACCTATCATTGGTGATTGCTGTAGACTCTTCGAAGCAGTCAAACCAAATGCTTATGATTAATTTATTTATTTTTAAAATCCATTTTTACTGCTTTTTGAGAGGGTATGTTTAAGGGAGACACCTTATAAGGTGAAAGCTGGACAAATCATTTAAAGTGGGTGTGCAGCTAAACTATTACCCTGATCAGCTTGTCTGACTTTGAAAGTGTTGTGTTTGCATTGCAAGTATGTAAGTATGCTTAGTTTCACTCTTTGAAGCTTACTGTTCCTGGGGACTGTATGGCATACAAGCCCATTCATACAGCTTAGAGAGTAAATGCAGAGCTACAGAGGTGAAGAAAGCTTAACTAATCCCAGCTCTGGTCCTTCAGCCAGGTTGATTTTTGGCATGGCTACTGGAAAACCACTGGCTTTGTCTCAGTTGAATGTTCCTTTTTCTGACATGCTGCAGAAAGCACTGAAAGTACAAAGAGGTTGTTTGGGGTTTTTTGTGAGGAACTGAGGCTGAAACTCTACAGGAGAAATTTAGTGAACATTAAAGAAACAGTAATTTAAATTATGGAGGAAGGAGGTAAATCACTGTGCTTCGAACTCACTCTGAACTCCTCCTCATTTAGGGACTTTTTTCTGTGTTGACAGAATGAAAATATTAATTTGGCATTCAGTGAATCTCTTCCAACTGCACTTCATATTTCTGCCTGAGGTTTTTATAGGTTTTGTCACTTTAAAAAGTGGATTAATAAGGGTGGATTTTAATTATCTGATTTCCTTTTCCATTTATACTTCCAGACTGAATTTCATCAAAGATGGTATCTGCCATGTATTTGATTATTGGATGTAGATCAGACATCTGGAGAGATCTGTATCATCTGTCATGTATGGTGGAAAATGATGTTCAGAAATTAGTATTTGCTGCTACTTAATTTGGGTTATTCCATTTAGATGCAGTACTGGCTCTGCCCTGCATATACCACTGCACCTGTAAGGTGATCGTGGAGCTGGGCTGGGGAAGGAAAGTGGCTGGAGGCAAAATTAATTCCATTAAAGCTAAAAAATGATATTAAATAGGATAAAATATTTCCAGGTCTTACATCTTAAAAAATAAAAGGACATGCCAAAGTCATACAGCACTGTGATAGTATGTGGATGGTCTTGAGAAAGGAGGCAGGATTATCTTTCTCAAAGACCTTGCCCAAGGAGTCCCTCAGGCAATACACTGCGTATGTATTTCCTTGTAAACTGTACAATAGCTACATTTCTAGCACAGTCAGAAAAGTAAAAAAGGAACCTCTTTGGTACAGTTTTACTGTGCAGAGCATGGGCAAGCCTTTGGTCTTGTGTAGCTGTGAGTAGCCTCTTGTTCAGCAGAAACTCGACATCTTTTCAGCTGATGACACATCATCTACTCTTCCCAGTAATTATTCCTTAACCATTCACGGTGATGTAAGTTGCTAAAGAAGTCAGATTCACCTCTGTGGCAGACAAATGCAATGTCCCCCACCCACAGCATGCTGCAGAAATGATTGCAAAGTGATAGCTGAGTATTGACTTCAGGTTCTAGGCTTGTTTATGCTGTTTTAATGGCCTGCAAAACCTTTCAGTCCAACATATATAGAAAATGAAGTTGCATGTGATGTAGCAGTTGTTGGCTGTCTCACAGCTAATGCTTCTGATGTCAAAGGCAGTCAGTCTGTGAAAGTGGGTAATGGGAGAAAAAGAGATGAGGTGTAGGGCAGCGAAACTGGTTTTTGGCTTAATAAGATATACTAGCTGTGAAGATGTTTATCACCACCAGGCTGCTCTGCCTAGGAGGATCACGTGTAGCTTGGGTGCACAACCAGGATCTGAAACACAGACTTGGTTCTGTGTCCATGACATCAATTTCACATAGAATGAGAGCTTCGTAATTAGGCCTGTTCTGCAGGAGCACTTACTGTTCACTTATGTAATGAATTTTCGGTAAGTAAAAGTGTAGTACAATAATTGTGATGCATGATGGGTGTATTCAGATAACCCTCCTATTATTTTAGGAAGTGCAATACTTCAAAGAAAATTTATCCCAAGGTGTCCCTTTAAACTTCTCTTTTGTATTACCCTCTGGATTACTCTCCTATCTCCATCCTTTGATACGTTAATTCAGTCATTTTCCCTATCAGGGGCTCATTGCTCCTGCTTTTCTCTTCTTCTTTAAAGTAATTTAATTTTGTGGAGAGTTAATGCTTATCAGTCTTGTTTTATTATTTGAGAATTTCTGTGATCATTTTTCTTCTTTGCAATGAAAGTCTGCATTCGTTCCTGACTGACTTCTTGTGTATTTCTAGTACATTATGTTGCTGTCTTATAACAGTCCTTCATTATTATTGTTTATTCTTCTAAAAGCAGCAGCACTGATTTTGCCTGGTTTTAATTTGAGCTGTTTGGGTCTTAAAATGCTTAGTGTAATTAAGAAACCTAGGTATCAAAGCTCCTAACTGTCACGCTCTCTTCTAGGCACATATCTGTTAAGTTTGATACTTTAACCAAGATCAGTCAAATTTACCCTCAATTCATTTAAACTTCACTTTCTCAGGAAACAGGTGTTTGTTGGAATTGAAGCAAGGTCACAAATTAAGCCTCCAGCATCAAGTGCTTCTGTCCCTTTACCAAAAGCATCCGCGGTCAGATTTCACCAAAACCTGTAGAGTATATGAGATTTGTTTTTCATCAGCTATACAGCAAATGATAATGAATTCATTTACAACTCATTATTTAAGCCCTTTGAGCAATAGCTTTAAATACCTATATACTGTTGTCTAAAAATTAGATATGCAGCTCTGTCACCCCACACAGTGGCCTGCAGGGCTGATGCTGGTTCTGCAGGGCTGGGGTTATCTCATACTGAATTATAAAAATCTGATTCTTTATCCCTTTCTTACTCAGCATAAAGCTGACAGAAGAGTTTAGTTGTTTGTGCTTCAAATTTAGCAGAAGTCATATGGTTTAGGAGGAGCTTAATTATTTTTTTCTGTAGAGTTCAGTCACCTCTTCCAGTTTTGTTCTTGGGTTTGGTATTTTTAACCCTCACAGTACTGCAGTACAGTTGAAAAATCACTGCTCAATTCCTTCTCAGCCCTTATAATTCTGATGGTGCTAGTGCACCAGTATAGCAGTGCTTCAGTGACTGAAGAAGAGGGGAGGAGGAAAAGTCCAGATTTAGAAGTTCATTGACATGTAGCCCTTCATGCCACTGCAATGATCTCAGCAAGCTGCTGCTATTAGGAGGCTCTGAGGGTTTGTGTAGTCAGTGGTGAATGAAGTGCAGCATAAAAGTAGTGAGTTTTAAATCAGCTTTAGAGGACACTGGTACCAGTCTGTCCATCAGCATGCAGTCACCTCCCTTGATTCTCTTCAGGCCTGTTTTCATGGTATTGGTGAAGTTTACCTTCTTCTCTGGAATATTCGTGTATTTAACAACATTTTTCAGCTTGTTAAAAGTGTACTGCATCTTTGCCTCTGGGCACCTGAATATCAATTAACAATATCAGAATGTAATGAGGTATTCTATATAGATTGAAAGAAAAAGTTCTTTTCCTCTTATGTGTCCAGTGAACATCAAATGAAGTTCAATCCTCTTGGGTTGCTGGTTTGTTGTCTTTTTTTTTTTTTTTCCCCACCATCCTTGTGCTTTGCATTGGTGTGAGTGAATGTTGGTGATTGGGGATTATCACTCATGCTGATAGAATTGGGTGTTTGTGGTCTGCTGGTGCTGAAATTTTCCACTAAATACCTCTTTGTGTGGCCGGCTCCCTATCAGAAGCCAAAGTTGGAGAGCCCTGAACTTGGGGATACCTCAGCCTTGTTGAACCACATCTTTTTTGGGCTGGGGCTAGATGCAAGAACCATCTGTACTCAAAGACATAGGAAGGTTGCATCTGGAGATGGATTTCAAGTCTTATATTTGCTTGATTTTCCCTGACTCCTCTGTTGAGTTACCCTCAACTACTGTGTGGTTGCTGTGACAGGGAAGACAGAGACTTTGTAATTGGGAGCCTTCCATCATATGGTGTCCCTGCTGTGTTTCATTGCCAGCTGTCTTCCTGGGGCTGAGGAAGCTTTGCTTTTACCATGCTTCACACAGCATTAAACTGTGTAGAAAAGGCTAAATATTGTAGGCCAGATGCTGCTTTCCCTTCGTCTTTTATGAGCCTAGAGGGTGATTTCACTCCTGGGATGGTACTTTGCTCATGTTAACTGGTGCATAACTGCAGGAAGCTCTTGTTCCTCCTCAGTCCTCCTGGTCCTCTGGCACAGAGAAGACTGTTTACAGGGGATTGTTCCCATAATGGGCTAACTGTATGGGACCACCTTTCCTCCTCCATTGTGGGGTGTTTTGGTGGGTTTAATTCCAGCTGCAGCATAAAGGCACACAGAGCATGTAAGTGTTTTTCTTAAGGAATCTTTAAACTGGGAATGACAATTAGTTCTTTTATCATCAACATGCACTTTGGCTGGAGCTAACCTTTCTAGATATTTATCTAATAAAACTGAGGCTTTCTGCAGTATCCACAACACCAAGAGGCATTCTTTGAAGATGAACTCCTACTCTCTCCACTTCTGTTTGGAGATTCTCCTTACTCTGCTTTTATCCTGTGAGGGAGGAATTTTCTGAGCCTGAAATGAAGAAGCAGCCCCTGAGGGGACTTTAATGCAGAGAGGTTGCAACTTGGAGGATAATTTGGGTCAGTTTAAATGGCATGTGGGTGTGGGCTTAAATAAATAGCTTTAACCTTTAGCTTCCTGATGGAACTGAAAATAGATACAAGGTTGGGCACATTGGAAGAAGCGTGTACCATTGCTGCCAGCATTACTTTGAATAAAGAGATCACTCTTCAGGGCTGTCAAGGCAGCACCTTCGCCAGTAAAAGGAAGTAAGATTTATTTTTTCTTTTTCTTTTTTTAACCAGCAGCTAAGTCTAAAGGAAGCTCTTAACTTTGTTGGATGGCTTTGCATTCACAAGCCTGTACTTCGCAGTTTGCTTCTATCAGTTTGATTTCTGATACTAATCATATGTGTCATGATTATGGCTATGTGATTGGCCAGTTACACATGTATGTAGACTTTCCCTAACCAGTTACATCAGAAAGGCAAGAATTAGAGTAGGTATGAGCTCCTTTAGTTTGTGTCTACGGGAGGACAGTAGAATTGCAAGCAGAACTCTTGTGCTAACATACAAACATGTATCTGGAAAAGAAATATAAACTTACTATTTTAAGCTCCTAACAATATGTAAATCTCATCCATAGTATTGTAATGAGAAGTACATATGTGGCTGCTACTCAAAATTGTCCACAAAGAGTTGATTTGTAGTCAAAATTTGCAGTTAGTTGGTAGGAGGAGAAGAGAAGGGTGTTCCTTATTTGAGAGGAGTGAAAAATATGTTAAAAAGACAAAAGAATCACAAAATACATGTAATGGAAACATTTTGTTAAGGTTTTCAAGTGTAGCTGAACCTATGCTTGGAGATGCCTGGTTGAGCTGTGCTTCCCCTGCCCTCAGCTCTAGGCCCCAGTCACACAGTTGGTGGAGAGCTCTGTCAGGTACCAGAAGTGCTGGGAGTCTGTGTTGTACCAGAGACAGCTTGGAAATAACAGCTTTTTGGTTGCTGTTCTGGGGCTGCTGGGCTCTGCCTTCATGGCACTGGGCAGAAGTGCTGTGAGGACTGCAGCACAAGATGAGTCTGCAGGCTTACAGAGATGGGACCTGCATGCCCCTAAAATCCTCTGATTGCTTTGTCTTCGTCCCCTGGCAGCTTGGTGAGAGCACTTGGAGCTGTAGAAAGCAACCTGATGAGTGCCTTGGTCACAGTGAACTTCTTGATGAGAGAGGAAGCTGGTGTTGAGTGTCAAAGCTTGAGGAAATGGTTTCTGGTTTATCTTCTCCATGTACTAGGTGCTGCTTGAAGGCTGAAGGTCTGCCTGTGAGGAAGGAAGCTGCAGGTTGCCCCTGGGTTATGCTCATGGGTTGATATTCAATCAAGCAGCTGAGTGCCCTCATTTTTCAAAGCTGGAGCTGCATTTTGTTTGCAAAGACCAGTAGTATGAAACCACAGCCTATGTTGCCTGCCCTTAGTAATGACAGAGCTCAGCAGCATGGGAATTGCCTAGATACGTAAGATGCTAATAAAGACCTACCAACCTCAGATCTTGTAAAGGCGGAGTGATTTCTTGAAAGGGTACAAAGCTATTTTTAGATTCTGATTTGCTCCTGTAGCATAAATGTAGGCCTGATAAAATATGCAGATAATGTTTCATAGTAACCATTTTCTGATAGATAATAATGGGAGAGAAAAATAGAGTTGTAAGTTTGGTGTGGGCTGTGGTTTTAGTACCATTTCCTTCTGCAGGTTGTTACTACTGGTGATACCTGCTAAGTAGCAGATATGTAGTTGCAAAGCATACTAAAAGGACAAAAAAGTGCATTTTCACCTTTTGTACTTGCACAAATTGGTGCCCTATTACAAATGGATTGCAGGCTTGTGTAAAATGTATCACAATCTCGACCCTACGTAACTGCGTCACACCATGACAGTTTGAAGGTCTGTGGGAAGATGTTTTGGCATACATTTCCATAATGAAATACCTTAAATTTGCTTATGCAAAACAGATTGGAAATGATCCACTAACGTGTGAGCAAATTTTGCAAGGAGCCTGCCTTTTCCATGAGCAGCACATTGGTTGTGAGCTTGTGATTTCTTATGTAGGGGGTGTGGAGCTCCTGAGGTTGGGGGACAAACTGTGACCAGGTGCCACCAAGGACAAAAGCTCAAGAGCTGAAGTCCAAAAGGTTGGACCTCAGTTCACAGCAGTGAGACCATTCAAATACAATGGTAAGGACTGAAAGGGAGGTGCTTAGAAAGGCAGAGAAATTTTTCCTTTTCAGGTTATCTGCCTTCTCATCTTGATTCACTCTGGTGAGTCAAGATGAGAAGACAACCCAGATAGTTTAGTTATTCTATAACTGTTTGCAGCGGTTTCTCAAACCATTCCCTGAAGCATCTGCTTTTGCTACTCTGTGCTTCAGGTTTTTGGTCAAAACATAGCACTTGTTGATGTGTTATGGCAGATTTCAGATTCTAAATATCATATAGCGTAATCCGTAAGGATGCAGCAGTATCCCCTGCAAGCTGTTTATCTTCCATGCCCTGGGTAGTTTTGTGGCTTTACGTTCATCCCTTGAAGACTGCTACACTACTTATCAGTGGAGTGTTCAAGGATCTATACCTCTAGCGAATGTCAGGCACCGCGAGCAGTGAAAGCTGGCTGGGTGTTATCTTCATCTGTAATTCTTGTATTGAAAGTGGTTATGGTCAGTGTTCGCTTTCCTTGGTAAGAGCAATATCAGACATGTCCCTACAGCTGTGTGTATGCATACCTGTGTATACATGCAGGGGACAGACAGGCTGCCATCTGTGTGCAAATATATCTGAATTTGTGTGTGTGCCTATGTAGTTTGATATATAACATGGGCAGGTGTGAATTTTGAGTTGCCTGCAGAGAATATAAATGCAGGTGTCTGTGTGTGTAGCTGTAATGAGTTAGCACAAATACAGAAAGATGGATATTGCAGGATGCACTTGGGAGGATTGATGCGTCATGCAGCTTCAAAGGCTGTCCTGGCTGAACCGCTTGATGTGCAGAAATAAGCAGTTGACTTGTCCTCTGACACTGGAACTCAGGTTGGGATGGGAAGGGTGAATCTTGGGGGGGAATGTTGATTATTCATGTAATAGATTGTATTAAGTAGGCACTTTCTTATTCATTCCTTTTGATCTTCTTAGGCACCCTAATTATAGATACAATCTTAACAAGGATGATAAAGGGCCTCAGGGGTTATAAACTTGGAGGAGAGGTTAAGATAATGTGTGTATTCATCAGAATAGAAGAGACCAAGAGGGGTTGTGGCCAAGGTGTACAGAATCCAAAAGGTATTGAAGAAAAATTGATGCCACCAGAATATTCAAGAGAGAAACTGTGAAGACAGGGTAGATGCAGGGTAGGTGGCAGGCAGGTGGCATTTTGATTGGAATTGGCTGTGGGATGTTTTTACAAGAGTATTGCTCGAAGTGAGGAAAATAACTTGTGCTGATCAGTGAGCTGTAGGAACAAAACTTAGGACATAGATGTGTTGATAGCCAGAAGTATAGGGTATGTCATGTATATGCCCTCACCAGCACAGCACAGCCTTTCTACGAGCTCTTCCATCTCTCTGCTTCTTTCATAGGGATGAATTCAAGATTCCAAATGCTTGGTGGATACTGTGTTTTGCACAGCATATATGGCTACCTCAAGAGCAGAGCACAGGTAGAATGGCCCCTGAAATGCAAGGGTGACCTGGAAGATACTTAGTCCTGCCAGTTTAGGAACTGTTTCTGTAATACCTAGCATGGACAATAAAAAAAAAACAGGGCACATTCAAACCTTTTACCCAGTCATAGTGCACTAATACAATACTTGATATATATAATTTTATAAATTATTTATTTTATATAATTTTTATACAATACTAGTACTTTTTTCATGTCTGCACACAATCCACTTCTCAAATTTCTTTTATTGAATCATATATGTGTGTTTCCTCATAACTCCATTTGGGATTTAAAGCAAAAGCTTTGCTTAATCAGTGCAATTTAGGGCATTTCAGTCAGTTTAGCTGACCATGAAATAAATTGTTAGTTCTTGGCTCTGTTAAGTGACTGCAGTCCAAGAGGAGAAACCTATTTTTAGATTATTTTTGTTGAATTTGAAATCTTTTGTGAAGGAAATTTCAGTGATGATTTAAGAAAATGCATTTAACTAAGCTTAAGGAACTGTCAAGCTCCTGCCAAACTCATATTGGTTCTTGAGATTCTAAACTTAGCTGAAGCTGGTGTAGCTGAAGAGTTCAGTCTTAAGCAATACGTGGGGGTAAGTTTCTGGCTGTGTGTAGAGGACATGGGAGCTGTTTTCTGATTATTCACACAGTAAGTAACTGCCTGGAAATGTGGATATTTGCTGTGTCCCTTCTAAACACTGTATATGGAGAAAAATTGAGAACCTTTTTATTCAACCCTTCCCTCTGCTGTTCAATCCAGCTGCGCATCGCTTGCAGGGACAGATGTTGGTGTAGTAGGGTACATCTTCTGTGCTGGAGCTGTGTATGGGAGGCACACTGTGGCTTCCAGAGCTCCTCTCCCTCCAGTGCTTGTACCCAAGCCCCTTCTGAAGTCAGCACATCTAAACCTAGTATCAGTCTTACTAAGAAAATGTCACAAGGAAGTATCATGGCTACAGAGAGGCAAGGACAGAACAGCAAAGTCAGTTACAGCTCTAAAGAGTTATGAAATTACTTACAAAGCCACTGGACATAAGAGGGAGGCAAAAGTCCGTCAGTAAGAAAGAGAAGACAAAAATACCAAATGCCATTATTTTGCACTGCTCCTTGCAGAAAGGTTAATAATTGTGTCAGATCTGTAACAGCATTCCCTGTAACAAGGGGTTATGAGCAAAGGCAAGAACAAGATGAGTATTTAGATAAGTGTGATGTATTTGGGTCATCGCAGCCTTCTGAAATGTACCCACTGAATTATTCACAGTGACTCTCAGAAGCTTATGGAGAATAGGGCAATTGTCAGAAGCCTGAAGAAAGGCAAATAGAGTACCTGTCATCAAAGAGGACGTACAAGGGAAACAAGTTTGTAAATACACAAAAAAAAGATAAAGAACAAATGATTGAACTTACACATATCTGTGAGCAGCAAATAATATCTAAAATGCTTTTTTAAGCCCAAACTAATCCAATTCCTTTCTCTGATTAGGTGACTAATCCAAAATAAGAGGAAAGCAGAAGCGCTCTTGTCTCGCTTGAGCACCATGTTCTTGTGTCTGAGAGAAAGCTGAGCTCAGATTTGTAGCTTTCAAACTTTTTGATTGCTGGGTGAGTAGAAGCTTTTAGCAGCAGTGCACATTCCCAGGTAGCAAGGAATGAACTGGCCAATGACTACGAATGGCTACACAGCTGATGGTTAAGAACATTTTAAGAGCAGTTTATTACTATTTAACTCAAATGTCATTGGACATTTTGGCCATGGGATATGAGAAGCTTCTCCCTTAATTTTCATTAGTTGCTTGGTTGATGGACAAGAAAATACATTCCCCAAGTGTGGATAAGCCTAAGTCTTGGAAAAGAAAAAAAGTTGAATACATGCAATATAAAGAATTGCTGTATAGGGACCATTGCTTCAGGAGAGCTCAGGGCATGTCACTGTATACCCCCCAGACTGATGGGCAGCCAACAGGAGCTGCTGTGACACAGTGTTCACAAAAGATGTAAGCAGCCCTTAGGGGAAGAAGCCACAAAACCAGCACTACTACTACTAGTGTCAGCCTGTACTACTGTACTCAGAAAATGCAGCAGCTTTACTGGAGAAGGGAGGTAACCTGGGGAGGTTGGAGGGAATGGTACTGGTACATTCGAGACTACTTCAGAACAGCTGCTTAAAACAGAGTTAAGGGCTCTTGTGACCAGACTTAAAGGTGTGCAAACAGGTAGAGAGTTGCCTTGATAACAGAACTGAAATTTCAAGACCTCTCTGCACAAATGGTGATTTTGAGGAATTTATCCAGTTGTAAAGCCTGTTACAGTCCTGATTTAGGAAAGCACTGAAGCATCTGCTCAGCTTTCTCTCTGACAGGTTTTAAGCAGGTGCTAAAAGCTGTTCCCTGAATAAATTACTCTTCTGAATCAAGACCCAATCAAACATATGCTTGTGTTACAAAAAATGTATGTAATAGCATAAATTATCTGAAGGGGGAGGGGAATGTGTATTAAGATATATTTAAATGTCTATTTTTATAAATGCTTTCTCTTAATTGCAGTTGCTGTATACAGCAGTATGCTCTGCTTTGCTTTCTCTCTACCTTCTCTTTCCCCTGTGTACTTACTATGAAAGAGTTTTGCCTTGGGCAATAGCCTGTACTGCAGTGTAGTATCACATACTGAAAACCTAACCAGCACCATGCAGAAACGTAATAGGTGAGCCGAGGATGGGAATCAAGAGGTAAGCCTTTAAAAAGTTGTCTTTCAGATAGTCATTTCAAAACACTCCTTGTGCTTCTGCAGAGAGATTGCAGAATAGACATTCCAACATCTTATGTAAGCACTAGATTTATGCTTTGTAATAAATTTATCCATAGGGTGCTGTGTTGTTGTAATGATAGGGGAAGATAGTAAAATTAGGAGAATTATAAATGACCCAGCTGGAATAATTTAACACTGTGATAACTGAACTCCAGCCTAATACTCAGTGTGTTTATAGACCTATTTACAAAGCATATTGAGAGTGTGAGGGGGATCTTCTACAGAAAAGTGAAACCCTAATCACAAACAAATGCCATAGTGTGTCATTAAGGGGATTTAGTGGCTTGAAATTGATGTTGAAGGCATTTTGGTTGATTGTTGCTAAAAATACCATGTGCTTGACAATTATCTCCTGGTTGCCACCCTCTCTTCTGCTAGTAGTCTGTCACGCAGTATTACCCTTGTTTACCAGCACTGCCTCATACCAGGTCTTTATCAGTGAGGTTTGCTGCTTCGTGTCCAACCTGATCTGGATTTTGCAGTCTGATGTGTTGGCACCAACTGGTGCCAAACCATTAATACCTTAATAATAGCAAGGAAGAGACCAGCAAGCAGTGGGCTGAAACCAAGCTGAAACAGCACAAGACTTCTGGAGTTTGTTGAAATGAGTTTCTTCTATAGCTTTTTAAACAGAAGGCATGGGTTTTAGTTTGAAATGTTTTGGTGTTGGGTTTGTTTTTTCCCTATGAAATATATCTTATGTTATAGTTTGTTTTTTTTTTTTTTAAAGTAAATTTCAACGAAATATTGCACAAATAATTTTTTTATTAATTTTAACTCATAATAGCTCTTTGAATAATTAGTCTTAAATTTTGACTTTTGGTCTACTTTTTTAATAAATTTTTAGAGATAGAAAGGTCTGTTCTGACCTGCTTAGTGATTCCTTGCTGTTAGCTCATTGGGCTGTGCTTTCTGGGGAGGAAGAAACTGCAGATAGACGAGTTGCGCATTCCTGAGGTGAAGCTTGGAAAGTGGTGTCTTTGTGTCTTGGTCAATGTCACCGTATAGCTCACTTTCCAGTCTGATCAGGCTGTTGGTAAAAGCCTACAGAGGATTGTGTTGCACCAAACTCACGGCATGCGTATCTCTCACTCTCTGTTTGTGTGTGCTATCACAGTGCAAGAGAGATGGTTACTTCCATGAGTGTTTAATGTCTCTGAGCTTATTGTAGCCCTAAGCACAATAGGCAGTATAACAAACACTGCAATTCTGATTGAAATCTAGAAACTAATATGGAGTCTTGCAGTGATGACAGCAGCCTTTTGGTCAGAGCTCACTAGAAAGGAAGCGAAGTATATGCTTTTACAAGGGGATAAATTAGGAACTGTGCAAGTGGCCGCGTGGGAATCTGCACATGGAGACTGAGGGTAAGACAGTCGTTATGTGCTCGTGTCTAACTTGTAGGGGCAGGAATGTCTGCAAGCAACCTGGCACAGAACCCCCATGCAGTTCTGGATGTGTTCATGTAATAGTTCCAGTTCCAGCCTGATTTAAGGTACCCACCTGAAATATCACTCCTTGTCATGTTGGGGGAATTGAATTAAACTGTCAAAAAATGTGTCTTCGACATCACAGGTTGGATTTAGTGTGATCAAATCCTTCTGGATCTTGTTACGTCAGTGTCTTGTATCCATACAGCTGTGTGTTATGCTGAGCTGTGTTTCTTTAGTATTAAGGTGAAATTGGCACTGGTGTGTCTGCTCTGTTGGCATGATTTTAGAAAAGGCAAATGTTGGATAGGCTTACAGTCCTAGGTCAGGTCTCTTTTATTGTGATGGGAACTAGCCCATGGACAAAGAAACCCCAGGTTTTCAATCAGAAGGTTTTGGTTGGTTTCCCTCCCCCCTTCCTTATCAGTTTTATAATAACAAAATGCAGACAGCAGGGGAGTTGCAGAGGAATATAAAGGGAAGCCAAGTTTTAGCCTGTGGTTTGACCCATTCCTTCTCACGTAAGATGAGATGTGGAATCCACCGACCTTCTGCCTGTGTTGAACGCTTCTGTCCTTCCTCTGCAGTACAATTACACCATGGTTGAAAGTCTAGACTGTAATCTAGACCTAACTAGCCAGGACACCAGCATAAATAAATATTGAACATACTAGTTACTGTCTCTGAGCGCTGTCTCAGGGTTGGCTTTCTTACTCAGTTTGGCTTGTGCCCTCTGCAGACCAATTACTAGCAGGCATCAGTCAAAGGGGACTTTCACAGGACTATAAGCAAAACTCAAGATCACAGCAGTCCGTTCTGTCTCATGCTGATGGCCATGCTGCTCCGGCTCTTTAGTAATCCTGTCACCCTCTGGGGAAGTCACATATTGAAGGAACATGAGTGGGAAAAGAAGGTATCTGCTTTGTGCTGGAGTTGAAAGACTCCACCAAACGGAATTAGAATTTCTGTCTAGACAGCATCAAAATTAGCCTTTCATCATGCATTAAGGTAACACTCAAATTGTTCTGTAAGCATTAGTAACTTAATTGTATTATTTTGAGGATGCATGCATAAATACATATTGAATATTTTAGTTATCTTGCATATGGAAATGAAGCTGAAAGGATAGGGAGTCCTCGCTACAAGGTGCTGTGCTTCTTAACAGCCCTGCTATTCTGGCTGCAAACTGGATTATTTTGAGCTGCTGTGTTTCCCTTTTCAGTTGATTTAACCCAGTGTAGTCCTACATTCAGTGAGCATTTAAATGACCAGGCAAGACACAATGTACAGACCAGTGAAAATCCATCACACTGCATAAAGGATTTTGGGTACAGAACAGTAAAGAAGCTTTCTCTGAGTCACAACTCACATCTTTCTCAAGGAAAAAAAACACAAAATATTTTGAATATACTATATGTAACAGACCATAAATGAAAGAAATGTTCTTGAATATCACAGCAATCCATTAAACACGCAGAACCTGCTGAGAGATACAGCAGTATCATTCCTGGGTAAATCAGTTCATAAACTCATTTTTAATTTTTTTGGCAGATTTATGAAGCCAATTATCTTGGTAATAAATATTCAGCTTTAATGGGCGAGTAAATAATTAATGTTATTGCCTTTGTAAATTTAGCTTTTCAGTTATAAATTAACATAATTAAAAGAGTAATGTTTCAGTATGCATTTTACCAACCAGTTCTAAATCAAGCAATTAAACTGTAGGTTTTCCATATCAAATGAGTTGAGTTTATAATGATATGAACTGTAGGCATAAATTTGTTTTTCATGGTCAGATTTATTACAAAAATATGAAAGAAAATAGTCTGCAGTAGATGTAATCAAGTATATAATTTAAAGAACTATTAACGTATACTTTAACTACTTTTTGTTGTCCTTCTACACTGAAATAGAAAGGGGAAAGCATGCTTCTCATCAATCTCTGGCACTGGGATAATTGCCTGTGTGTAATTATAATGGACACTATAAAATGGGTGTCACTGAATAGTGGTTGTAACATCTTTTTGTTGGATTCAGCAGAAAGCCACAGTACCTGGTAAGGATCTGAAAAGATAAAGATTGCTCTGTAGTCATTAACTCAAACTCCAGGCTGACTTAGACCAGATGAGAGAATCTGATCAGATGTTTTTTTTCTCAGCTACTTCATATAATTTTTTGTGATGCCCATGTGCCGTCGTCCTATGTCATCCTTCAGGCTTAGTGAGTAATCAGAGTAGTGATGCTTTTGTTATAAGAGCTGATGAGTTAGCAGGAATATGTAGCCTTTTCTAATCTAAATGCAGGTCACAACTGCTGAAATTCATCCCTTTCAGTAGCTGTTCCAGAAGAGCAGAACTGTGTAACTTCAGGTTGGCTCAGGAGTTCAGGAGGTTGAATCAGGAGTTCTGAATTTGCTTGTCACATAGTTAAGGGACATCTGAAACCATATGGCTTCTGAAACTTAGAAGCTTCAGGGACATCAGGCTGTATAAACTTAGGCCTTTTTTAATTGGGAATTCTACAAGAGCATTTCAGTTTCTTGGAGTTGTTTCAGCTTGTGACTTTTAAAGTAGACTTTACTACTTGTCATTAGAAGTGGAAGAAGCCTGAAGTGTCTCTAACATGTATAGACACTCACACACATGTATGAGAACTTGTAGTCTGAAAATTCATCTCTAGTCAGAAAGCCCCCACAGAAACCCCAGAGCTGTAGACACTGCTAGTCTTGAAGCCTTCACAGATTATCATGAGCTGAGCAGTCCATTTATAGCTCTTAAAAATGTTTCTAAGAGCAGCATTTTACAAACTGTAAAAGGTTTGCAGATTTGTATTGAGCTTCTTGATGCTCAGGCTTGCCCACATCCAATTCATTGACATTTCTCCATACTGTGATTTCATATTTACTTCATGTCTCAGAACCCAGTGGGCAAAGTTATGACTGGCAAAACCCACAGAAGTTGGTGAACTTACACCAGAGACAAATTCAGGTCAATGAAGTTTTTTTTAGTGGTGTTCGGAATGTTTGCAGAGCTATGCAGATAGCATGCATATATGCGTATACAGATATGGCTGTAGGCTTTTTTGCAGTATCCAATTGTTTAAGGGTGAGTTGACTGAAAAAATAATGCCTTTAAGATGAGTTTGTGCTAATTGAATTGTATACGTGCAGAACTGCAGTATGGTTTTGATGATATTATGATTTGGGTTTTTAGGAAGGACCTTAGAAAGTGGCAAAGCACACTAAACTCCCATGCATGATTTATATGGAATTGTATTTCCAGAGAGATTTTAATTGAATGCAATCACTGGCTGGCTGATGAGCATGGGTGGAAGAGAGGGGTTCAACCACCTGATGGCACAGACAGTTCTCATAAGCGCTGCTAACTCTGCATGTCAGTGTATGTCTGTAGAAGATGAACATTTTTATCAGTGCTAAAGCCCATTTCTGTCTCAAATGATGCTCTGTTATGAATCATTTTCATCTGTATTTCATTATTATACTTTGGCCATGTCCAGGTTTAGATGGGGTTCAGGTACATTGTATGGTTTCTTTGCAGATGGTGGCTAAATGAGTCTTTTCATCTCATGCCAGGCTCTACCTGGGCTTTGTGACATATTTCTGGCTGTGGTCTACTAATTATGGACTTCAGACAGAGTCAGCAGCCTTGAGCTGTGTCTGAAGAGAATTCAGCATATTTCATAACAAGGTTATTCTGAACCCCCTTACATTTGATAGTCTACTTTTAGCTGCTTTGGTTTTCATCGCGAATCAAAAGATTGCTCTGAGACTACTGAGCACCTAATGAGATTGAAGGCAGTTCAGACACTTGCTGTTCAGGCTGGCTCTGCTGGGTGCTGTATTTCTGCTCTGGTTGTTAGGATGTGCAGCACACCAAGGAAGCCAGCTTTTACTGACAGAAACAGTGGGACACTGATTTAATTTATGCATGGATATAATATGGATTACTTCAGACAGTTTGGTGACTTGCTAGGAAAGTCCATCTAACCTATCTCTGAGAGCAGACAGCAAGAGGAGTTTACATGGGTGAACTCAAGGTGTTCCTCACTTGGTCAAAGGCAGGGATGCCTTCTGCATCAATACTGGATTGTTTATTGCTTTGCAGTTATTGAAGATTTTCTATAGTTCAGCATCTGAGACTAGATGGCCTGGTCTAGGAAGCACAGACTGCAACAGCATGTGCGCTTGGAAAGGCAAAAAGACATTAAGGGGGTCTTGATTTGTAATTACAAATGTATTGGTGGCTATGTACCGAAAGGCCAGCTTCTGGGACTTGCAAGAGCTCTCTTTGCTTATGGTCCTTTTTGACTGGCATCAACTTTCTCCAGGCTCCTTAAACTTCTCATAGGAAGCCCTTCCATCCTTCTGCAGCCTCAGGTCTGCTCTGGCTGCTTCTTGGCTCGGCAGTGCACTCACCCAGCTCTTACAGTCTGGTGCAGGTATTCATTCACCCTTGTCTCCTCTCTGGTGCTCCGCCAGATCTCTGTGTGCTCTCTTCTGTGTCCTCCCAGTGCTGTCCTTTATGTACTAGTGACAGTTAAAGCACTTAAAGGATCTAGGGGCTTGCCAGGCTTTATGCTGGTTTACATCTCAAGTTCAGTTTATTTTTCTTCAGATATATCATGCACATAGGAAAAGCTGTATTTCAGAAGTTAGGTTGGTGCTTTTCAGGTATCAGTGAATCTAATGTATTTTTCAGGCTGACATGTTGGGTCTGTGCACTGAATGAGGCTGTCTCTGTGTGTCATTCATGGATGCTGTTGACTCTTACCTTCCCCTTGAGTTGTAAGAGTCTGAAACTGCAGCAATGGGTGGGTCTTCTGGTGTGACAGCACACTGTATACAACAAATGTATTATTTTTTGCTTGGCTTTAACGCTTTGAAAGACAATCACCTTTGAGACTCTCAGGAAATGCACCAGAGTTTGAGGCTGTGGGTGGCTTTTAAAATCAAAACATTGAGCATAATCATTGAATTTATAATAGAAAACCCTGCTCAGATTCTGGCTTGACAACTGACTGACAGCTGTATGTCCTCCAGGTGCCGCAAAATCCAATATACTTGTATTTTCTCTAACATCTGGTATTCCAGCTTATCCCAATATGTTCCACAGAGATAAACAATAATGTTGCAGAGTTAAATAAATAACTTTAGAGATAAGTAACCTTAGCAAAGGACAAAAGCTTTGCTTAGCAATGACATTTAACAGTAGATGGAGATACGCATTTATTTATTCATTTTCCAACAGATAATGGGTTGGAAATGGCAGTAATGCAAAGCAGAGTATCTCTGAAGAATGATAGATTAGGACAACAAAGGCAGTCGTTTCTTATGACTGGTCTTAATGCAGGCCAGTGATAAATCTCACCTGTTCCAGTGAGAGCAGAATGCGGCCAGTACCAAAACTATTGGGAATTTTTATCTTAGAGTATTCAAAACAGAGAGTTCTTGAACCAAAATAAAGGGGCAGAAAGAGGGTGAAAGCACATCTGAAGAAGATACAGAATAAGTCAGTTTGGGGTGGGAAAATACTGAGTTCAAATGAGATTCAAGTTAACAGTGGTCAAGTTAATACCTTTGATACTGACAAAGAGTAGTATACTATGTTTATAAAAAAACCTATGCTTTCATGTCCTGATCCTGTAACACAATCCACTTATGTGCTATCTGCTATGATAAAGAGGTCCAAAGGTATTTGAACCTTCTAGTAGTAAATAGTGTTCTTCATTCTGGAATGTAGTTGAACTACAGAATATAGAGAACATACCCCAGAATAGTTTCAGTGCAGTAACTTTGCAGGAATGGAAGTTTATCTTGGAATGGATCCAAAAAGATTTTTCCCCCATTTAACATAGCTTATTCTGCATTGTTGCATGTGTTGATAAATCTTGTTTCCCTTGGGTCAGCTGGGGTTTTCACAGCACATCCCACCTCTGCGATGCTGTGATTGCAGAGCAAAGCCCTCAACCTGGTAACAGCCTGGCAGACGCATGTGGTTGTATGAACCCCAGGAGGAGCAGGGAGCCTGGAATTGAGATAACTTCCAATGTGTGCAAAAAGTCTGTCCCTGGCTCAGTGACAAAGGGGATAGGAAAGGGATAAGGGAAGAGAAAGGCTCACTTTGCTGTACCAATGAATTAAGGATTCTGCCATCCTAAATTTGGAAAAGGAGCCTTTTAGCAAGCTGGGAACAAGTTAATGCTGATACAGTGCACTTTGGGCTGGAGAAAGATGCTTCAAATCTGCTATGAATAGAGCTGGTGGAGCCAGTTACACCACACTCAACATGAAAATAAGGCTTGCAGTTTAACTGTGATACTAAGATGAGTGACATAATTGTTTTCTAGTTAGATTCCCATTTTAAGTTAGAGTAAGAGGAGATCCAGTTAGTTATTGTCATAATCTCCAAGGTTGTATCATGCTGCTGCTTCTGGTGCAAACCTGTCAGCTCATGGAAGAACTGGGTTTATTTCATTACTCAATTATTTTGAAGATCTTACCAGTTAAATGCAAGCTGTTTGCTACTTGTTCTCTCCTAAATCCAGGAACTCATTTCAGCATTGTCTTTTTTTTCCATGAATGTGCTTCCAACCCTTTGAAAACATTATTTGACAAAGATATATGCCTTGCTATAACTTTATCATTGCTTTCAATTGAGCTGACAGAAGAAACAATAATCTCCTAAAAGAGCTTCAGTACAAGGGCAGATGTAAACATCTCAATCTAAGGAGCCCAAGAGATCTTATTTTATAGTGTAACCAGACTGGAGGAGGAGTAGTAATAATAATAAACCCCGTAGTTGTATAATGCAGTGTTAGCAGCTAGACAGTTAGACACTAGCCTGTAACTTAATGCTTTTGAACTTGGGAAGCAGCCTTTGCTAATATAAGCTCCTTTCTTCATCAAGCAGGTTTTATTTAAAGTTAGAAGCTGCATTTCTTGGATTTCATTTTCAGAAATTTACTCATATGCAAGAGCAGCAAGACTTGCGCAGTGTCTTAGCATTTGCTAACTCAGCAAGGTCTTCATCATGCTTTTGAGCCTTATAATGTAACATTAATACTATTATGATGGGATAGTACATAAAACAAGGATGGTTAACTACTGCTTTTATTTCTTTTTTCCCGAATACCTCTAGTTTGCACTTGGATGACAAAAACCAGCGCAGATCATCAGCAACATCACAGTGTTCCCTTATGTTCATCTCAGTTAATGTATTCCTCACTTTATTACTCTTGCATTCTTTGAGTTAATTTTCCAAGGGCTCAATCACACCACCAGCCTCCACCAGACTTCCTAATCATAGATGTTATCACTTGAATTGCAGTTCTGCTATTTCACTATTTGTTTTGTTGGCAGGGAAGGGAGAAAAAAGCCCTGGTACAGCTGAGTGCTGGTAGTGCTGCTGATTTCTGTTTTATTTATGTTTTGTACTGAGCCATCGTGAATGATAAAGTGAGCCTGGGACAGGGCTGTGGGCAATGCTCTAAGTGTTATAGTTGGAAAGGTGCCAGTGTTGCATTGCTACCTATTTTTTACAATTAGCTTTCTGGAAAGAGGGATTCAAAGTCTCACTTTATTCCCTTCATCACTTGTGTCACCTTTACACTAAATTAATGAGAGATCTTTACCAGAGATGGAGCTGGCAGGATGAGTTGTTGATCCTACAGCTTCCTCAACATGGCAGGAGCAGAGGAACAAATCCTACAGAAAATAGAAGCCAGCCTTCTCTTGGGTCTTGAGCTGTGAGGAGACAGGAGCATCCTCTGATGCTTTTGGCTGAAGCTGGTGTGGTGGGATTGCTTTAAGCTCAATGTCCTGAAGCTCAGTGGAAAGCAGTGAGCTCGACCCTGAGGATATGGCAAAAGCAGCACTCTGCACTGATTGCTCAGCTGTATGGGGACTACTGTCTACTGCTGTAATTAGAAGATATACCTGCTAATGAATTGGCATAATCCCCTGCTGTGCTTGGAGTCTGCTTTGGGATCTTTTTTCCTATACTTACAGAGGAGATTGACCTTGTTAAATACTTAGCAATAAAAATATGTTTTCCCTTGCCTGTTTTACAGCCTTTCTTCTGGCTCTACCACTAGAGCTGCTCTGTCTTAGTCAATTGTGTTTACTCAAGTTTAGTTATAGAGAAAAGGGAAAGTTATGAGGCTCTATATGAACATGTTACATATGCCTGAGCACATTGTACATGTCTGTGTGGATGCACACATGTGGTATTTTGATTTCTTAATGGCCACAAAGCAATAAAACAAAATAATATTTAAGCAAAGACATAAGGTTTCAATTATTTTTATGTCACCAGACTCTTTAAATATTTAATCTTTTCTATGCCAGACTAATTTCTTCAATTGCAGTTAGGTGGGTTGTAATGAATTTTTGATGAGACAAGCTAACAATAATTTGAGTATCTACCATAGTGTAATATTTACTTGCAGATATGCTGTTCAGCTTCTGGATACCTCTTTTTGCCCTCTATAAAGTTGCAAATGCTCACCAGTGTTGTCATATCTAGCCACAGGACCCAAGCTGTGCCTTAGGCTGTGTAAGAGCCAAATATAAAGATGACCATGGTGGTCAGGTAAGGGTCCAGCCACCTCCTGTCTCACCCTGACAGAGATCAATAGCTGGTGCCTAAAGGAAAGTATGGAAACAGGACAATGGTATAGCAAGGCTTCCTGTGAGAGAGAGACTCCCAGCCTTCATTGATTTGTGGTCTGGGAACATCTCAAGATAGAAGCGATGTCTTTGAGTTTAGTATTTGATTTGATTTGTTGCATCTAAAGTGTATAGTTATTTTGTATAATTCATGCTTTCTGTCAGTAAAGGACTAAGACACCTCCAAGGGAAATACTTTCTTTTTACTGGAAAAATGTCTTGTCTGCCTTCTCTGGTTAATGAGAATATCTATATGCCTGCTTTTGTGACTTGAAGACTGATCTGATACCACTTAACTATGTTAATTTAGGAATGCACCTGAATATTCAATCCAGGGTTCTAGAAACTGAATATAAAAATCTGAAGTGGTGGGATAATGAAAGTAATCCATAGTTTGCCGTCAGCTACCTCCATACATCAGATCAGAGCAGAATGGGGGGGAGTGCAAAGTTTTAGAATGAAAACCAGCTGAAATTGTGGGATGTCTGGTACATGGGGCATTTCTGCAAGTTCAGACTTGGTTTTGTGTCATCTTCTGCAGCAGCTGCAGGCTGAAATGATTTCATCAGGGATGCTGGTGTCTGCCTCGCTCTGCCACCATAGGATAGTCCTGGGACTCTGGGGTTCCAGCAGATCATTGTCAGCCCAGGCTTCTCCAGCCCTCAGGGTACCTGCTAAGTAGAGCTACCCGAAGTCGAGAAGGTCTGAGGAGCTCTGTGATGGCCTCTGTGAGGTTCCTCAGCTGTGAGAAGGAAGCCAGCTCCCTGCTAGGACACTGACCACCAACTCAGTAGTGGCTTACTGAATGTAAAGTTGTTTTTTTTTTTTGGCAAAATCATGCAGTTTTGGGCAACAGGACTGGGATGCATTATTTTTTCCTTTTCATATCAATTTTTTTTTCCCTATTTTTCCCTGAAGGGTTCTGAGCCAACACAAATCATAGCTCATGAGAGTTTTCATGCATTATTTTTTAGTAGCCTTGTACCTTACTGTGTTGCTGCTCTGTATTTGTGATGCGCATCATCAGAGCTTGAAGGAAGCATGTTGCACTCAGGCTGGAGCATGTGCACCTTGCTCCTCGTGGGAATCTTGGCAACAGATTTCTTTCTGTTATGTTGCACCATCTCTCTTACATCAGGGAGGTGGGAGCGATGCAGTTGTTGCATTGTGTCATGAGCAAAGCTCCCTGTCTTAACACCTCCTGTTACATCCCATCCTCCTGCATGTTCATAGCAGTCTGCATCAGGCAACTTCTTGGTTTGTTTTCCAGCTTGCTGCTGTTGTGCTCTCATTCCCATAATGGAAGTGGCTGGGAATGAGGGAATCTTGCTTTCCTTTTTTGTCCTCACCAAGAGCTGGAGGTGTCCTGCCTGTATGTGCTTCCTGTAATTGATGATCCACCCGGCAGTGCAGGAATTCAGGCAGTACAGAAACTATATGTGCATGTATAAGAGCATATTAAGGCAGCGTGCCAGCTCCTTCCCAAAGAGCTTCTGATGAGCCCTGGCAATCTGTACTAAATAGGAGCTTTCAGAACCACATCTTTTCCAACCCAAGACTAGGCTCCTGCACTCAGTTTGCAATGATGATCTAGTCCTATTATTATTATTTCTGTTCCTCAACTCTGCTGGTGCTGAGTTAATGCACAAAAATGTAGTACTGATTTTCTTCATGACTTTTTGCATTACAATTTACGAGCAGAAATGAAGAAGTAATTTTAACTGTGGTCTCCTGAGATAGAATTCCCTTAAAAGCCATAGAACTTGGTCTTGCTGCTACCTGCAGATTGAACTAGTGCAGCATCAGCTATTTCTATACCCATAAGTTATTCAGCAGCCATTTCAGTTGGCAGTCTGATTTTTCACAGTTACCCTGGAAGAGGACAGGAACTGTGCAGGCCCATTTTTGACCTTTGTATCTGCATTCAAGAGAGGCAGAAGGTCTGAAAATGTGTACCGAGAAATGCAGAGATGGGCTCACCCCTTCTGGCTCCTGTTGTGGGTATCTCACAAGCCTTTAGGTGTGGTATGTAGCATAAACCACTTTTGCAAGATCCAGTGAAGTAATTAGTGCTAAGTAACAGGAATGTATTTGCTTGTTCTGATCTGTGTCACCATGCTTGTTATGTGGGCTTCTGGAAAAATAGCATGTATTTCTAAAAAAAGCATTATGATGCCAGCTTTCAGTGTGGGTAGTTTTATATGCTGATTACTGAAATCTTCCTTCTTGCAAGCCTAAAAACTAAATGGGTTTTCCAGATAGCTCTAACCTGTTGATGGGTTCAGGATTTTTTTCTGAAGGTGTAATGGTGTTTTTCCTCTTGTGTAGGAAACCTCTGAGGAATACATGTTAGGAAAGCATCCTTGAGCCTGTTTTAAGGACACAAGCTACAAAGCACATATGTATTTGACCTAGGGAGGCTGGGTCCTTCTTTTTGCTTGGTCTTCACCTGCCTTGTGCAGCTCTGGCTTTGCAGGCTGCATGGTCTGGGTGGGGGAAGGTTGATCCTTCAAGTGTTTTCCCATATGCCATTGATTAGGGATGACTAGTGCAATGATAGTGATAAATATGTGGGATTCTTGGTGCTTCTCTAAGGTTTTTGGTCACTGGTAGCATCACTGCCAAGTGGTTGTCTCCATTGCTGTCTTCCCACCTGGTGTCTGCAGTGAGGCCCCCAGCTCCATGTTCAGTGCCAGGGTCTGACCTCTTGGAAACACCAAACGTATCTAGCAGCGGTAGAGAGCTGGAAATTGTGGAGATGGTGCATCCCCACTCTCCCAGAAAACCCCAGGCTACTTACCTGTCTCTGACAATTGCTTTGGAGGCTGAACTTTGGGACCCCTTTGCTGTGTGTTGGGCTGACATCACCACTCCCCATGAACTGTATGGTCCTAATGTGATTGACTGTTTAGGAGATTTAAATTCCTTGAGTGAGAGCCATTTATCAGTGCAAAGCAGTAAGTCTAAGGTGATGTCTTTGCTTTTAATGCGGAAGTCCTGTTATTCTGCAGAAATACCATAATGAATTAAAATATTCCCTATGGAGAAGTATATAACTTGCTTTTTTATTGTGATATCAGACTGGAATAAAAAGCAGTTGGACTGGCATTCATTTCTTGGTGTAGAGACACTATTAAAGTACTGTAAAGCAAGAACAGCTTTGCACCACAGTTCTTGAATTCAAAGATTGCCCTCTGAAGGTGCCACACATGATGGATTGTCACAGGCTCTTTGTCCTGCCTTGACATTTCATTCCTATCTGATGTTGCCTTGTGTTCTGCTCTGAATCTGCCAAACAACTGACCCTAGAATTTAGTGCCACGCCTTCTCTTCCCTTTTTCTGAACAGCATCTTTCGCAGCTGAGGCTCTGAAATACTCGAGGACACTGCATCTTCCTCAGGGACACAGACAAGAGGGAGCTGGATCCTCTGGGGAGCTCAGAAAGGAATTGTGGTTGGTGGTCACCTGAGGAACTTACCTTCACACCAATGTTGTTGTGAGACGAGTTGTGTCCAACATTCAGGTTTGGTAAGGTACGTTATTTCCCCCTGATCCTCTCTTTTTACTCTTTTCTGAATATCTACATATGGGGAAAACAGAAAATGAGCATCCTTTGTGTTTATTGTTGTACAGGTGCCATGCTCGTAGCGCCTCTGCAAATACCTTTTGCTTTCCCTGACTTTTAAGTGCATTCATCAAGATTGAGGTGTTTTTAAAGTCTTGGGCTTAAGGGGATGCATGTTGATATCAAGTGCTTTATTGAATTATATGCTTACTGGTGGTTGCGATATGCTGATAGTGATGTATACTAGGTGATAGGCAACCTCAGTTTGTAAGTCACACTTGTGTTTCACGAATGCATGCAGTTCAGAGCGTCAGAGATGGAAAAAATGAATGACGCTGTAGTAGCCCGTTTGTAGTACAGCCCTGTGCTTTCCTTTGTGCTTCATAGATTCTTGTTGTTTGACAAGGATGGAAATAACACCAATTTCTTACATAATTGTATGTTCTCCCTTTGTTGTGTTGCACTTAAAATTTATGAATGAATGGAGGTTCTCACATCCACAAAAACATTGCCTTGGTTATGCTGTAATGTAGCAAGGGAATATGCAACTATCTTTTAATAAGAAATTGAGGGCCAGGAGTTAAGGAATGTATTGTGAGCAAAGCTTGTACTCTGGAAGCATTTAGGGTAATAGAGCCTCTGATTCTACAGCTGCTTTTATCTAGGCCAAGTTATTTCTGTGAAGGCAACGTTCACTGGTAAAAAAGCCAAAATTTAAAGCATTGGTTCCCAGATCTCAGTAGAATGCTATCAGATGATGCTATACTTTTTCATCTAATACACAGGTATTGGCTTCTGTTGTATGGCTGCACCAGCAGTATAATCTTGTTGAAAGAAGTACAGGAGCAGCACTAATACCTGCATTTGATGTTAGTGGAGGTGAGGGAGGGGGGAGTCAGGGATTTCTTAGAAGTCTCTAAGAAGCTATAAGGAATCCAGGGGAGCTTGCATTCATTCATTCTGCTTTTGATCTGGTTGCACCAGTAGAGTTACCTCTGGAAACTGTATGCTGAGACTCCTGTGCTTCAGCAGAGTTCTGCTGGTCTGGAGACTGCCTGTCTCCAGTGGTTACAGAAAAACAAGTTGGCTGGAATAGCTTAAATGAGATGCTTAACTTTTAAATGCTGAGGGTCAAGAAAGGTCTGTTCCAAGCGCAGCATATGCTGTTAATTTGTACCAGCATTTCATGAAAACACTGTTGTCAGGGAAGAGAGGTTCCCATCATTAAAACTGCTACACTGCTTGCTCCGTTTGTCTATCTGCTCTGGTGGCACCTGGTTTCTAGAAGAGGAGGTTATTAAATGTTGCTCCTGCTTTTGTTATCATCTTCACTTTTGTTTATTTCCAAACTGCTGCTCTTGTGATTATAATACCTAAAGGGGAAGGCTGTAGGAGAGGTATTTCATAATCAAGAGGACTTTTTTGGCTCTTGCAGAGAAATACTTTGCACTATTATAATGTAGGAATCACAGGTATTTGTTTATACCCTGTTTCTCTGTAAGATTGCTAAGTGAAAGCATGTAAATTTTCCTTGCAATGAGCGTGTGGGTTTTGCTGGGTATGCAGCGTGCCTCAGAGCATTCAAGGTTCTGCACTAGAGCAGTTGGTTGCTGGTGTGACCATGGTGCTGACCCTGCCTTTGCTAGGATGGTGTTAGATGAGCTCCCCATGTCCTTCCCACCTGCATCAGTCCAGCTCTCAGTCTAAAGTTCATGTCTTTGGCTGTAGCATGAGCAGTACTCCAGAGCAGAGGTTGTGCAAGACTTTGCAGAGCCTCACAGTTTCAGAGGACAAAGAGCATTTTCCATACAACTGATTTATGCAAAACTGTTAGCTAGGCATTAAACTCTGGGTTGGACTTTGATTATAATTTTTGGCATTTTATTTTGTCTCTGTCAGGTATAATAACTTGGCTCTGTTTAAGCTCACATTCATGGAAACTTGATCATTGATAAGAACCTTGTAGAAGAGAAGGTTGTGCTGGAATTTAAAGAGTTGGCAAGGCTGCTGTTGTTCATTCAAGTAGCTGAGACCCTTTTAAATCCATTTGCTTCATTTTGGGGGCTCATGCAGACTTACCAGTATAATTGACTACCATCAACTATATCTGCTCCCATGATGCCCTTGTAAGACAGAAGTGCTACTTATCCCCATTTTACAGATGGTAAATAAGGAACAGAGCCGCCTCTAGGTCACTTGTAAGCGGTAAACATCTGTCTCTGAATTCCATGCAAGGACTAGCACAAACGGTGCATCTGATACCCACAGCTGGAGACGCAAAGATAACTCTGGCTGAGCAGCTGAGTATATTCGGCAAAGCATGACATTTGGTTGTGGATCCTTTTGAGGTTGCTGCTCTGTTTTAAGCCAGTTTCTTCCATGTGTCCTGCACTTCCAAGCAGAGGGGGTTTTAATTAAGTGGTTACCATAACACTAGATGACATCAGGACCCAGGTTTGTTCTGTATCTCTGCTGGAAGTGGCAACATATGTCCAAATAGTGTTAACTGAACTCATTCATCTTTGCAGCAGAGTGTTGTTTGCTCATGTGAGACAATCAGATTCCCTTTTAGCAGCATTTATACAATTGTGATGATGGTAATCTTATTGTGTAAGGAAGTATTTTAAGTGAATCTGTAGATATCGTGCAGAGTAATTATTTTTTTTTTTCCCTTAAATTGGTCATTAGTAGATTAATAGAATCTGGTTAGTAAAATTCTGCTGAAAAAGCACATTTGGTAAATATGTAAGAGAAAAAATTTTAGGTAGCCATTAAACATAGTTCATAAATTTTATCTTGCAAGTGGAATTGGAAAACCCTCGGTTCATTTAATGTGTTTTATGGCTTTCGTAGCAATTAATTGTCTTCATTACATGGACATAAATCCTCAGTGTAATTCACCTTTTTTAGATAAATTGCTTTGGAACTTTTACCTTTGCTTCGTTTAGGCTGCAATATTATTTCTCTCTTAAAAGCTGAATTTCAGCATCACATTTTTTTACTACTCCCAAATGTAAATCAGTGCAAGTTAACAAAATCTCTCTGTGTTGCAGGGCAGTGAGAGGTAGTGTTGCAGCTCTCATGGTCTGATACTGATGAAGCTGAGAGCTTTCATGTTCAAGCCCTGCTTGATGCATAGCAGAACAGTGAGAAGATGTCATTTTCTCATTCCCTATATTATCTGCCCTGAAATCTGTCTCCCTTATGTGATTTCATTTATTGAATCAGGAACAAACACTGATTTCATGTGCCTGTGAGTTTGCATGTCAGAATAAGACCTTAGTGCAACATTCCAGTGTCTTGATGAGAGATGCAAGTCAACTGAATGTGTCTGAAAGCGTGTCATTATAATTGTCCTCCTACATTATTGAAGGGAAAGTTCAGCTGGAGCATCACGGGGTGTCTGCTTGAGTTCCCAAAGTTAAAGTCAAAGCTGTATTTTGAATAAAGTCTTTATTCTTCTTGATTAAATTGTGCACACTGAATAGGAGAAGAGGACAGCATGCAGGATTGCTTTCTACCTGGTTTTCATTAGAGCTTGTTTGTATGAGGAACACTTATGCATATGTTTTCTAGTGTTTCTCTGGACTGTTTTGCCAGGATGAAGGAATAAAATGGCTATTAAGTTCTCATGCTTTGTTGCAAGATCAGCAGACTTGCTGTTAATGTATCAATTCCCTTGATGACACCTCTTCTGCAACCCTGTTCACTCAGCTTCTCCTGACAGGGCTCTTATTGAATCCATCAACCTGACACATATCAAAGCACAATTTCTGATAACAAATACCTTGGTATAAAATGAATTAAGAACCTGGTATCAACAGCAGAACTGAGTTGAATTTCTGAAAGAAAATAAGAAACTCCAAAACTAACATGAGGTTCTTAAGATATCAATCACAGAGCAGTAATATAATAGTCCTTTACCTGTACTCTTGAAGTACTGAGAAGTCAATAGGTCTGCCTAAAGTCATATAAATGGGCTTGTTGCTGGGCTATCGGCCTGTAGCTCTGCCTTCTGGACTCTGATGTATAGTGAGGAACTGTGTGTTGCTTCAGAGATTATGGTTTATTTTTTTCTTACAGAATCATAGAATGGTTTGGGTTTGAAGGGACTTTAAAGAACATTTATTTCCAACCACCCTGTCATGGTCCAGGGACACCTTCCACTAGACCAGGTTGATCCAAGTCCCATCCATCCTAGGCTTAAGCACATCAGGGCATCCACAACTTCTTTGGGCAACCTGTGCCAGTGCTTCACCATTCTAATGGAGACCTCCCTTTTGTGAGGACCAGTGGCCTCCTTGTAATCACTTTGCACCCTGGTCTTTGAGAAACGGAGACTGAGGAGTGGAAAATGTGGAGTACCTCTTCTTCCTCATAGAAGATGAAGCAATTTAAAGCCCCTTGTCCTCTGCAAAGCTGCTGCTTGGCAGCCCATGGGCTATGTCTTTGGTAGGGTCCAGCTGGGGTGGAAAAGGGCATTTGTTTCTTCGGGCTACAGTTGTTCTGACATTACCTGGCTCAAAACCTGCTTCTGAGAACACGTTTGCATATCTGCTTGCTGCCTTCTCCTATCTGTCTTGCTCTCCTCATCCTGATTTTTATCTTCTCACTTCATTTTTGCATCTCTTAGATGATAAGCATCTTCAGGCTGGGCAGGGCTGCCTTTGCACCGGTGCCGCTTTCACTGTGCCCGGGCTTGCCTACCTCTTATTTTTGGCTAGCACACACTATAAAGTATTAGCTAATAATAATCATGCTTTTTGCTCTCTGGCATGTCTTCTCTTTGGATAAGTATCCACTGGCAGATTTCAGCCTCACAGAGATGAAAAGGAGGGTGGCCAACAGTTGATGTTGAAAATTAGTTATGAACTACCATCCTCCTGCCGCCTAGTTAAGGCATTTCTGCTTTCCAAGCTTTACATCCAGCCTCATAGAGAAAGTAGGAGAATACTGCATTTCCTTCCTCGAATAGTGGGAATGATGCCAGAACAAAGCTTAGTGGAGAATGTCACACGTGGGCCTGATCACTCAGAATGCTCTAGAGCCTTTACTACTCTGCCTGCAGCTGGGACATCACCCAGATAGTAATTTTTACCTGTCGTTGGAGAGATGTTAATTTGATTGTGCATCCTAGTTGATAAAAGCCTGTGTGTGCATGATAGGGAAGTCACCCATGTCCCATATGCAGTCAGGGAGCAACATTTCTTGTCTCTTTTTAGTGGTGACTTGGTATCATAAAGGCTCAGATGAGCTACAGCTTGTTGTATTTCCATCCTTCAGGATGATGTGTTTCTTTCACAATGATCCCAAAAGCCCTGTCCTGTGTTGTAGAGGGGGGAGAGTTTGACAGGCACCATGTAGCCCTGGGAATGTAATTACCTAAAGGAGCAGTTCTGTCCCTGAACAACCTCTGTCTTAAGGATCACAGAAATAATTGCTGGAAGCCCTGGCACTCTCTGTACTTCAGGAGTCATTCTGGTCTCTTAATTGCATGCTGGGTCTTAGTATCTTGAGATGAGCACTGCAGAGCCAGCACAGCACAGTGTAAGTGCCAAAGATGCCCTTTCTTAGGTCTCTCTATAGGATGCATGGAAGAGCCTGCAAGAGTTCAGGAGTTTTTGAAAGCCCTGACAACTTTTGTAAGTGACTATCTGGGTCTGAGCTAAAGAATCCTAGAATCACAGACTGGTTTGGGTTGGGAGGGACTTCAAAGCTTATCTAGTTCTGACCCTCTGCCACAGACAGGGACACCTTCCACTAGACCAGGTTGCTTAAAGCCTCAAAGAAATGGGCATTTGGTGTAACTTTCCTCAGTGAAGCCTTTGCTTGGTCTAAAGGATATTGAAGTGTGCGGTGAAAGCAACCTTGCAAAACCACGACAGGAACTGGTATGGAGTGTTATGGAGATACTTTGCTGTATTAACAGTTTCTCTTTAGACCAGAGGAATCCTTTAAGCTGTTCAAGTTTGCAGTTAAGGTACCAGAAGTCTTCACTTTGCACATTTTTATTATGAAATTTATTGTCACAGTTGCTGACTAATTTGATGGTTAACTGAGAGGTGATGCTTTAAGGAATACCCAGGATTTCATAAGGGGGCAAATTGCTGCCTGGTTGGAGTCATGGACTCAAATGGTAATGGTGTGGCTTCTAGTTTCCTCTTCCAGAGCTCTAGCTCCTGGCTGACACAAACTTCTTTCTAGTGCTGTCATGCTGGTTATTGCAGCCAGGGGACTGTATTTGGAAGCACAAACCTGCTGTATAAGTTCTTCAGATGTGCTGCAAATAATTATGAATATATTAAATAAAGGGAAGCTGAAACATACAGAAAACATTTGGAAATAAGAATGTGTACAGCGAAGCATTAGCTGTGAATGGAGAGTTCTTGACATTGTTTAATGGGAGCTTTCCAGCTTGTAGTTTCTGCAGTGAATATATATAAACCAGAAAAAACTGGAAGGGCCTGGTAGCTGGAGGTGAATGGGAAGAGAAGGGGCTGCCTCACCTCTGGGAGAAAAGGCACAGTGAAGTGAGCAGCATTTCTGTTGATGTACTAATGCTCCCACTAGACTCTCACCACCAGTTGCTGGGAATGGACCTGCAGAGACCCTGCTGGCACTGACACCCTCTGAGCAGGGTACCGCAGCACATGCCGTGTGCTGTTTTCTGTTGGTAAGCAGTTGGTAACAGGGAGGTTTTAACTTTTAAGTTTGTTTCTCTTCATATATTAGATAGTGTAAGTAGCCCCATTTATATCTCACCACACTGGGTGCCTTTTGCCTCACCTCAAGAGCTGGCCACTGATCTTTTTGGAGATTCCCCTTTTCCCTTCTTCCCAACACTGTTGTGCTTTCCAGTCTTAGAGTTGTATGAGAAGGAACTCTTTAGTTTTGCATCAGATGTTGTGTAAAGACTTGGACTGGAGGAACCTACAAGTTGATGTGTGCTCAAGCTGTGTTGTGATGATACCATAACCTGCACAGATGGAGAAGCTGAGAACCAAAGCGTGCCAAGTAAAAACTGTAAAAGGCAATGTAAGGCTTAGTCCCATACCATTACCCTGTCAGACCTCATGCATCTGTCTGGTGCTAGAGGCACTCAACTTCTCTTGTCCTGCCCAGTGATATTCTGAAGGGCCTGGCCAGCATCCTGTGATAGAGAAAATACATACGAAATTAAGAGAATTCAGAAAGTTTTTAAAAGACCCCTTTCCTTTTATTTATGGAACTGGGTAAGAAGTGGAGCTGTCTGCCACTGCACCTGAGGAGACCTTCCAAAGCATTAACTGAGTTTGTGACTGATGTGGGGAGGTTGTCCTTCTCTGCACTGCAGTGCTGCCCAAAGGCTGTCACCAAAACATGGAGGATCACCCATGCTGTGCTCACGTCCCAGTCTTTACTGACTTCCCTCCTCAGGTTTTAACTGTCTCTTGGTCTCTGTAGCAATGTGGCTCAGCACCCTGTCACTGATAACCACCACTGCAGGAGAAGCTCACTGGGCTGCTCACCACTTTGACAAGTCCCAGAGACCATAGTGGGATCTACCCTGAATTAACTAGTAGGACAGCCTTAGAGATGGATGCTCAGTTGGATAGTCTGGTACTAGAAACTGGTGCGAGTTTGGGATGAGTTCCAAAGGACTGGCAGCAGGAGTAGTCTAGGTGCAATGAGTAGCAATCTCTATGTCTAGGGCAAGCACCACTAATCTGCTGGGCTTGAGAACAAGCACAATGTACTTCCTTGAAAAGAGGGACCAATTGTATGGGTATTGCTGGAAATAAGGAAGACTCTTAGCCTCCGTGCTGGGATTTATGTTGGTGGGTGACCCTACGTGGTCATACTGTACCACTGTTCCTTCATCCATGAAAGCCATGTGTTTCTGTTGGTTATAACAGACCTGGTCTGGGAGGCTGGCCTGGGTGGTAGGAGGACATTTGGCTATACGGGTATTGCAGTTTGTTCAGACTTATGTCTGTTGCTTTCTTTTAGGACCATTGAAAATTTCCCCCACAATGTACTTAGAAGGGTGGTGAAACAACAGTGCTGGGAGTCTTCCTCATTAGGAAGGCCTGTTGGCACCTCTGCTTGGCTCAGGAGCATGGGACACAGGGTGAGCACTCTGCTCGCTTTCTGTCTGGGAGGAATTTCTAGTTGTTAATGATTAATTCCAACATTTTTTTGTCATGAGTACATGTGCACAGTGATGAATCTGTGGTGGGTTAGAGGTTGAGGTTGCTCAGTGCTGACAATTAGTTTGAGCCACAGGCTTCGCTTTCATTGGCATTTTCTCAGCATTAGTCCAGACCTTGTCAATTAAAATCCAGACACATTTTGATGAGAGACATCTTCTTTTAATGATAATTGTAATAATATCACTTTTATTCATTTAAAACGTGTCAGGCAGGCCATGCTTCCTGGAAAATAGCTGCCCAAGTTTCACATTGCCTCAGTAACTAGGAAGAATCTTTCATTTTTTTGAGCTGACATTTCATCAAGAATAACTAAAAGCAATTGAGGCCATAGCTGTTCATCTTTGAACGTGTACCAACTTCAATCAAATTAATTTGACTTTATCTGCTATAATAACTGGGTTTATTATCTTTCACTTTGGAGGCTAATAAACATTTGATAATTGTCCAAAGTTGATGATGGGGATTTATACTATTTATTATTGGCTTTTCTAACTACTTGACAGCATAGCTGCAGAGCATATCTTAGGCAGCTCACCTGTTCATTAGATGGAGGGAGATGCCTGAGTGTAAAGCTTGATTAAGAAACTTCTCTGAGTTGCATAGGAAGCCTGCAGTAGAACAAACTCCGGAAATCCTGTGTCTGTTATAGTACATTAACTGCAGTGGGTTTTTGTTATGGTTTTATGTGTCTGTAAATATTGTATTTAGAATCACTGTCGTGCCATAAAAATGAGCATTTAATAGTTGGAATGGGAGTGATATATCAGATATCAGTTGAAAACCCATTGTGGTTTTATTTTAGCATGGCATGAAAGATAACAGAATGAAAATCATGTTTAGTTTTGTGTGGAAAAACACTTGATTTTTCTGAGTGGTGGTTTGTAAGTGAAATCATTTACAAACAGCTAGGGTAGGAAACCAAAAAAGCTGTATCAGATAAGACTGTATCTAGATCTTGTAATGTATTTGGTATGTGCTTGTCCATATGGGTGGAAAGTGCTGTGCTTCTTTTTGTTAAGACATTTGCTGGTTTCTTTGCTCAGAAGTCAGTAACAGGCCCTTAACCAGATCATATAGATTTTTTTTCTTATTTGTCATCTCATTCCTTTAAAATCTAGTTTCTTCAAATAGCCCTTGTGTATTTCAAAACCTCATCAATACTGTAAATGTACTGCTTTTTTGGTCCTTCTCTGAGAGATGTAGAAGAAGGAACTCTGATTAATTAAAAGCACCTCTAGGTGATGCCATAATATAAATAACAATAAGCCTGCCTTATTTCTATAGCAACTGAGATAATGTCACCAGTTGTTAGTGGTTCAAAATTCAGGGCATAGCATGAGGAAATCCAGGCACAAAATACTGCATTGAAAAAGGTTGAAGAATAATAACTGAGAAGTAAATGGACTTGTTCTGCATATTCTGGAAGTTAACAGTTGTACTTTTAATAAATACAAATAGCAATCTACCTTGCTCTGGTGGGGCTTTTTTTTCCCCCCCCTTTCCAATGGCAAGCCTATAATCTGCATTCTGGTGTGTATAGAAACTGCACTGACAACAGCTTAGCTTGAATGCTGTAAATATTATCACACATTTTTCTACTGAGCCTTCATCAACTGAGCTGTGTGTCTCATTACTCTCATTTTTCTGAGTGCATTTGTAAGCATAGGAGATGATCAGTAAAACCTGAACTACCTTTGCAAGTTAAATAGGCTTGATTTGAAACGACCAGACTTAAAGAGATTAGGATTTGCTAACACTGATTTAGGAGCAAGCGAGGTCTGTTTACGTGCTATTTGTTTTACACATTTGAGGTTTGAATTGCGTAGGGAAATCTGTCACATTGCATGCTTAAGCATGAAAGTTGCCGCTAACACTTTATTGGGCATGCCTTTTTGTAGGAGCTGGCTTCTTACCCTGTGTTTCACTATATCTTACTGAAAATGTAATATAATTAATAGGTATGGAACCCATCTAACAAAAGTGAGGTCTCCATAAACTTTGACTCTACGCTGTATTTCTGTCAATTGCTTTTGGTCTTTGGGAGATGTCCAAAGGGAAAACTAGAATGTAAAATTTAAAAAAAGACACTAAAGAATCATAAAATACTCTGAAGCTGTTGAGAAGTGGATCCAGGCAGTAAAGATTGAGGTTCGCGATGTTCCTGGTGCAAGGATATAAAATGCTCAGTGACAGATTTATTTTTTTTGTTACACAGGTGGAGGTGTTTTAAAGATTTATGCCATTGAGACTTCACTGAACATATTAGTACATTGAAAGTGTTGAGTATAGGCTTTGGGAAGGGGCACAACTCTTCACAGCACCCAGCTCTTTAGCTGATTCGTCCCTCCTGCCATTGAGAGGAGCTTTGGAGGGGAGCTCAATGTTACAATTTCTCCTATCCAGGTCTTCTCCCTGGCTGTGTACATTGTGCTGATGTGATGCAAAAGCAACCCTTTGACTGTTTACTGCTGATTTTCAAATGACTGAATTTGTGTTTAACCCTTTGATGGCAGTGCAGGAGTGGAGGCTGGAAGGGCAGTGCTCCCCTTCAGCACAGGTCTGGCTGGGCATGAGGAAGGGTTGGGTTGATGCTGGACAGCAGTCTCTTATTTTCCCATCTTGTGACTTTTAAACATTTAATTTAAGAACCAGAAAGCTGTGTGGAATAACCTTGTGTTGTAAAAGAAGGCTTGGTTATACAAATTAAATATTTTATTGGCTTAAAACTAGTCTGTAAGGTGTAGTAATAAGTAGGTCATTGAGGCAAATGTGCTGAAATAAAACCTTTCAGCAAGGTAGCTGTATCATGCAGTATTATCTCTCTTACAGAAAACTGCTTTAGGATGTCTTAAATGTTTCACGGCCCTTGTTTGTCATAGCCATCCAGCTATCTGTTGGGCTAGTTTTTATTACTGTGGTATGTAGTGTGGTGCCTCTGGAGGTTCCAGCTGAGACTGGGCGTAGTATATGCATTCATGGTGTGTCTCAATTTCATGAGATAATTATGTGCTAGCCAATCTTCCTCTCCTCTGCATGGTTCAGCTTTAAAGCAAGAAGTGTGTGGACTGAATAAAAGCCGTCAGAAGGCACTGTTTCTCAAATATTGATAGAGGCCTCTATTGTTTTACATGGGTTTTGTGCTTAATTTTGACTTTAGCCTTGTGTGCATACAGGCTCATGCTCTGTTGGAGTAGTTATTGATAAACATTATTAATAAGCAGTTTTGTTCATGACGGATTTTATCTGCTTTTATGACCAGTTTGAGCCCTACTATGCTAAGTGCTGGAGAGCGAGGTCATAAATGGCAGTCCTTGGCCCGGAGTTTTCATGTTAGAAGGCAAAGTAGAGTGGGTGAACATGGTATGATTGCCAGCAAGTGTGGAGGCAACAGATGGAGCACAGCGGTGAAGATGAAGGATGTGCAGAGCTCTGTGTATTGTGGGGCATCAATGATCAAAACTCCCCTTTGTTGTGATGTCTGTACAGGGCTCGCAGAAATCAGGGATTTGGTTTGCTGAGACTAACTCCTGCCTTGTTAACTACTGCTTCTTGATTATTACTGTCTATATCCATCTGCTGCCTCTTTTCTGTCAGAGCTGCACATTCCTTATGGTTCAGGCAGCTTTTTATTTCTGTGTTTGTGCAGTACTGAATTCAGTGGTGTTCTGGCCCAGGGTTAATGCTAGAAGCTGTCAGCAGTGGCTTTTACATGTGAAAATAAGACATTGGGAAAACAATTATTTTCACGTTCTGATTAACTTTATTTGCATTCCAACATTCGCTGAAGCTTTGAAACTGGAAAAGTATTTAAATAAATGAGACATGATTAAAATTATTACTATTATTGTGTACTCTACCACAAATAGTTCCATGCAGGAAATGCATGTGGTTGTTTATACATACATCTGTAATTGTCTGGCAAATAGATTTTATCTTACAGCCTGCTTTTCCTAGGTGCTTATTCATATTTAATATAGCTCTCCCATGTAGTTGCATACATAAATGCACACTTGTTTCTAACACGTGTTGGCATCCTTTAATTATACATTGACCCTGAGGCTGTTGGTTTGAGGTCTGTGCAGCCACAGGTAGCTGGATGTTAGGTTATTGTTGTTCTTTCCTAAGACCCGAGCCTGCTTGGCACTGACCTGCCAGCTGAAGTTTGCCCTTGTGGCACAGTGCCACAGCTAAGTGCCTTTCAGCGACTTCTCGGCTATAATCCTGAGCTGATTTCACTGCTACAGTTATCATATCAAAAGGGGGGTGATTTACATTTTCTGCACGCCTCACTGTTGCCAGCCCTGGAGAATGCTGCAGAGAGAAAGTTAATACAATTTGATAAAATAAGGAAAATGAGCCTATTTACAGTGTTGCACCTTACGCCATGGAGGAATTTGATGCAACACAAAGTTGGCATTCAGTACAAATTTAGGCTGTGTGCACAGAGATTAATTTGGTGGTTTTTTTTGGCTCACAGCAAAAAAAAGCAGGAAGGTTGTCCCCAAAGTCTGAATGTGCAGAGAGCTGTATGCTCACCTTTGTGCGCCTTTCCTTTTTATCTTGATTTCCCATTGTTGCCCCTTAAAGTCTCTCTCTTCTCTGGATATTCACCCAGAGGAGTACCTGCACAACATATTATCTTTGTTTTTATCTGACCTGCTCAGCCCCCTGCAGTTTCCCCTCAGGAAAGACATTGAGCAGTCATACCAGCCTCATTTGTACAAAGTGAAACACTTTAGGTTGAGGTATTTTAAGCACGTCCATACTGGAAATGCCACAGGAATGGCAGGGCTGCAGTGTCTGCTGCTGATTCCCATTCAGCTGCCTGTATTTGTATGCAGAAGCAGACTCTGTGGCAGCCTCGCTTTCATTTCCTGTATATCAATTACTTCTCAGTGATACAGAAGCTCAATTAAGAAACTGGAGATAGGTTGCAGTGCTGAGAGTGTGGCTGAGCCTCCCCTGTCTGAAGAAGCACCGCACTGGACATGAGTTAAAAAGGTCCCTGCTTAGAGTTTCCATGGGTGATGCTGCGCACATTTGAGTTTGGAAAGGCAAGGGATGTATCTGGTGTAGAGGACTGAATTGGTGATGTTACTCATCTCTGAACCAGATTGCTGCAGGCTTGTCTAGCTTTGGCTTTATTTCCTATTATTTTTATGAGCCTTTTTCTTTGACATATTCAGTGTGCTGCGATGAGGGATTGTGTAAAAGACACGGTTAGTGAAAACACAGTGGGCAAAGCGCTCTCAAATTATTGCACCTTATCGTTCTCATCTGAGGTTTGTTGTGTGCTTGCAGCTGCAAATGTACAAATACGTACCAATATGATAAGCCTGCCAAGACTGATGGCAGCTCCTCCGCAGGGTTTGTAGTGCCAGGTCACAGTTTACTTATTTAGGAATTAGTGAGTAGAGGTCTGCAAAACTCACCTCCAGGCTTTTTAGGACAGGGTATTCTTTCCATTTCATGTTGCTTTTCTTCCCAGCATCGTAGCACAGAAATATCTTGTATCTCATCTTATTTAGCTTTAAAAGATTTGAAGCTTTGCTTATTTCTCCCTTAACTTTTGCAAATCCTTTAAAAGTCGATCATAGTTGTCCACAGCAGGAAAATATGACAGTGACTTGACTATTTTGTGTGCATGACCTCCTCTTCCTCCTGACTTTGACTCCTGCTTCTTGTCATCTTTGATTTTATCTTTTCTGTCCCCCTGCCCCTTTACTGTCTATGAAGATTTGCGCTGCTTGATACTACCACCTCACTGCACTAAGTTTGAATCTTAATGCAAGTGCCCTGGGAAGGTATTGCACTCACCCTTCAAATTGGTACGTCTCTTTTAATGTATGATATCCAAAGAGAAGAGTGTTTCTAATTCTCAGTCCTTGAAATTAAAACCAACATGTGCACATGTTGATTTATCCAGACAAAATGTAAACTTGAGTGGAAATAAAACCCAGAGCATGGATACTTGGCTGGCATACAGCTAGTCAGGGCACTTTTCTGCATAACTCATCCCTGATATAGAGGGATGCTCTGCATCTTTCTGTCCCTCTCATGTTTTTGTCTTTTTTCCCTATTCTGTTTATTTAAGAACTGATTTCCTTAAGGAGTTGTTAATGTTCAGGCCTTTTTACCCTGACATTTTGGACAGTGATGTGACAATACAAGTGCATCTATTACTCTTCCCCTGGAAGCTAACTAAAGCAAAGGACTTGATGGATAATGGCCACATTTTCCAGCAACGCCTGATGTACATGTGAGAAGAACGACTGAGTGACTTGCATATAAAAACAAACTATGTCGGGCACAAAGTCGGAGTGCAAAAGCAGGAGACAAAGTCTGAGAACAGGTTGCCTTTCATCATGAGTTCCTTATTTTGCTGCCCTTCTCTCTGTTGCTGGAAATCTGGTGCTTTCTCTGTTACAGCAGTGTGGGTTGTGGTGGGGGTCTGGAATACCTTTGAGGGAAGGAAAAGGGCACCAAGCTGGTACAGCATAGAGAGCTTTGAGAGAAGGAGGTTGTACAGTTGAAAACAGAGCATCACTTCACCTTTGGCCGCTAAAGAAAGCTGATTCTCCTTTGCCTTGAGTAGTCAATTTACACCTGTGCAAATTGAATGTAAAGCTGGAGCTTGCATTTGGTAATCCTTTGGGTGCTGATAGCCTTCAGGGAGAAGGAGAGAGAGCTGTGTGCTGTTGGGGCTGCCTGGGGTTCTGGATCTGGGAGTTGGATGGCTGTTGGAGCATCATGTCCCACCAAGGCTCTTTGCCTCAGCAGGTGAGGCAGGCTGGCCGGATGCTGTGTGTTTGGTGCTTTGCAGGATGTTGTAGACCTTTGCTGAAGCAGATGCTGCTCTGTTTTATATTCCACAGTGTAACCTTACTAAAGCTTATTTTGGGCTCAGTTGGAAGGGTGTGGAGAGGAATGGGGGTATGTTGGGAAAAGAATGGGGTGCTCTCCTGTCCCTGTTCCCTAGCACAGGACTCTAGGCACAGTTTCCCTGGCCACTAACTAATATCTCTTTCCATTTTTGCTCTCTGAAAAACCACTGTGAGAAATGATCAGGGATTCTAAAAGCTGCCATGGAACTGGAGAGGGAGGAGCATGAGGGTGATTTTAGTAAAAGTGTAAGAGGAGGGTAAGACCAGCTTCATTTGCATCCAGAGCACCAAGGTGCAGGGGGAGAACGGATGGCAGTTCTGCCCTTAGCTGTATCATTCACATAAGCAGCATGTCAGGAGTCTGTGGCAGGGTGGGAAACGCTAAACCTTTGCTTTACTGAACTGCACAGGAATAAACTGAAAATGCATGTTTTTAAATGACGGATCATTAGATGGGCTTTTAGGCTCAGGGAGTAACATGGGTGAGATTTCTGTGACTTAGTGAAGTGCGTTTTGTTCTTGATGTTGTAGCAGCCCCAGCTACAGTCATTGCATCAGGAGAAGAAGGTGGTCCCTGCGGACCTTGAATGTTCAGTTTCCACAGGGAATGCACTCAGATGTTTGGGAACAGGAGATTTCAGTGTGCCGACATAAGAAAGTAACAGAGTGGAAAAACAGAGCCCAGGTTGAGTATCTGTTTCTGGAGCATAGTTCTGTGAATAATTTAGCTAGCTTCTCTGGTGCTTTGAATTTGTGCATCTTTCCAGGGGCACTCCCTTACGTGGGATTGTGGGAAGACTAGTAATTTGCCAGATGTGGGGTAGTCAGGGACACTGAAGAACATCCCTACACCAGAGAAATCAAAGTGCCCTCTGTAGCACTGCCTGCTGTCATACTCATCTTCAGTTTGTATAAGACAGCAATGTCTGCAAAACTTTTTCCTCTACCTCATGTAGATTATAACTGTAATAATGTTTACTTCAGGTGAAATAGGGTGCTGCAGCTGTGATTGGCATCTCATAACAATTCCTTGCATGGCTTCAACCCAAAAAATACAATCATGAAAGTATTCTGCAAAGAAGTGATGATATCCCATGTGCCTTATTACAGCGCATCTTACTGAGAAACTTGCGGCTGTAACGAGGAGGTTGATATACTTCCCCACTGTCACAGCATTAAAACCTAATTGCCCCTGGGTTTCTTGATTATCTCCACCACAGCTGTCACGTTTTCCCTTTGAAAAAAACTGAACTGATATCACATGTGCAAACTTCAAAAGGTCTTTTTCCTGGAAAGAGGCAAAATTATTATCAAGCAGACTGGTGTGTTTACCAAACTTGTTGGAATATCACACTGAATTGGGGCCCTATTACTTCTATATCACAAGATAAGGTTTCCCATCCCACTTCTGCATTTCCACGCTAGGGCTCCTGCCAGTATTTTGTGCTTGCTGCCTACATATGTAAGAATATTATTTAATAGTTATGGCTGGGGTGGGGGCTCTGCATTCCCAGCGTGTAATCCTCTCTCTTACGGCAGGAAAAGTGTTCTCAGAGATCACACAGCCTCCTGTAAATGTAAATGGGAGCACAACAGTGATGCTGTCCTTTTCATATTGAATGTTCCGAGCTCTTCGTCCTGGAACAATGCATTGCTGCTGTTGAAAATGTTCTCATTTTCCAAGAAAAAGAAAAGAAGTAATGTAAGAATACTGAAAATAGCTCATTTTCTGAGCTTCTAACAAGTGTAGACTCCCTCAACAACTGATTGTAGCTTTCCCTTTGGGGATACGTCTAACCTATCTTGACCTTTTAGAATAGCCCCTGATTGTTAAGGGGATTTTCAAAACATTAAGCACCCAGTTCCCTATGGCTTTTGGTAGTAGTTTAGTGGTTGATTTCCCTTTGTGCCTTTACTGTTAATCTCTTATTGACCTAATCTCCCAAGCAGATATATGTGTTATACACGTAGACTCCCCTGATTCCAGCATGGTGACCATGTGAGCTACTGTGTAGTCCCAATCATGGCACCAGCACTGTTTTAAGACTCAACAAACCATGCTGGGCTAAGCAGGAGCGTTACCCTTGAGCTTTTTTAATGGCTCAGGAGGGAAAAACGGCTCGATATTAGGTTCCAGTTGTTAGTTTTTAACCCTCACAGGAGCATAGAGAACTTCTTACAATGGCCAAAATGGATGTGAAAGAGAAGCAGTGCTTCAGAATGCTGAAAAAGTGTCAAAAGGCCATGTATTGGGTCAGATGCTTTCTGGGCCATCTTGCTGCTTAGCACATAGGAGGTATGGCTGTCAGGAGTGAGTTCAGGGCAGGGTTGGGTCATTGTTGTTGCAGGACTTCAGCCTTGTTGTCCCATCTTTAATGAAGGCATGGACAGAGACACCCAGGATGCTTTCTCACCAAGACCTGTACATATCTGGTTTCTAGAACCTACTGGACATGGCCTCAGCATTGCTATCCTACACTGGTGCAGTGGGGGATGTCAGATGGCAAAGATCTGGAGAGATTGATTAAGTCTGAAAACAAGTCCTCCTCTCTCCTCCAAATAATTTATGTTTATTTCTGAAAGGGGAAAAGCAATTAGACCCCTAAAAACAACATAGCAATGACAAGTTAGTGATGCCTGGCCTTTTCCAGAAGGCTTCATTGTGCATAGTACTAAGTGGTTCTGTTTGTGCAAATGAATTACTAAAAAAGACAAGATTTTGGAAGCCATGCTGAGACTGAAACAACCTAAGAAGGAAGGAGGAAGCTATATCAAGATGGGGGATCGATCACCTTCAGGAGGTCAGCATGGAGCCACAAGCTCTGCATGGGCAGCAGGGTTTGCTGAGGGTCAGAGTGGGGATGAGTCTTCAGCCCACTGCGCTGCCGCTGGAAGGTAGAAAGAGCTTTTTTAAAGAGAGAATTAGTCACTGCTGGAATGAACAGCTCCCTGCATGTGTCATGCAGGTGCATGTACAGGGAAAGAGGGAAGCACTGCTGTGAGCATGGAATGCAGCAGGTTGACAGCTGGCAGATGTGCATTAGCATGATGATGATCCTGTAAGTGGAAGTGCTTGCAAGTGAGAAAAGATGGAAGTGTGTATGTGCTGGTAGGATCCTTGTTATCGTGTTATCTTGGATCTTTAGGGACAAAACAGCCACTCATGAATGGGAAAGTAAACAGACACACAGCGTGAATAAATAAGGTATGGAAGAGGAGCTTTTGAATGCAATTTGCATCTTTATTTAAAAACCTGTTACTTAGGCAGTTATAATTCCAGTGACACTAACTAATCCATCAGTAATTAGGATGGGAAATGGGAATATATTCTGTGGAAATGATATTTCACCCATCCAGTTGTACAGCACTGTTCTCAAAGAATAAGTTGTCATTTGCCCAGAGCTTTTAGGAAAGCTGTAATTTAGCTGATTAAAAAAAAATAATGAAGAAAATTCCTCTGGAGAACTCTGTGTTGGGTTGAGAACACTTATTTTTTGAATAATGTAATTGGTAGTGCTTTTGCTGCTTTTACTGTATCTTGTCTCAGTGTTGCTGATTATGTAAATAGTTATGATAATTCCATCTTTTCTCAGCATCAGTGGCATCCTGTTTGCTCAGCCTGTCTCAATGAAGCCATGTGGGTACTGATTTACCATAAACACCTTTGCTGCTCCCTTTGAAGAGCTCCTTTCTAGCATTTCAGTCTTTCAAAACTGTTTTCATAACTAATAGGAACTTAAAGATCACAGGTCTTGTGAGGAGCAGCTGAGGGGGCTGGGGTTATTTAGCCTGGGGAAAAGGAGACTCAAGGGAGACCTTGTCCCTGTCTGCAATTACCTGGAAGGAGGATGGAGGGAGATGGGGTCAGTCTCTTCTCCCGAGTAACAGGTTGATAGGATGAGAGGTAATGTCCTCAAGTTGAACCAGGGAAGGTTTAGATTGAATATTAGGATAAAAAGGTTGTCAATTGTTGGAGCAGGCTGCACCAGGAAGTGTTTGTGTCGCCATCCCTGGAGGTGTTTATAAGATGTGATGCTTAGGGATGTGGTTTAGTGGTAGACATAGCAGTGCTGGGTTCACAGTTGGACCCAATGACCTGAAAGGTCTTTTCCAACCTAAATGATTCTATGATTCTATTGCATAGGCATGCTCTTCCTGGAGTTGAGAGAGAGGCTATCCAATGGTTTTCAGGAGTCTAAACTGCAGATGAAGTTCTGTGTGCTTGTTATAGCTTTGGTAAATGAAATGTTGGAGAAATACAGTGTTTTGAACGGGGGGGGGGGGGGATATGTATGTTTCTGTCTTGTCTAACGCTGGCAAAACACTGCATAAGCAATGAAAATTGACACTTAAGCAGTAACCCCGCTTATTTCTCATCAAAATAACCGGTTTGGCATTACGCTCCTATGCACATTGGAACAACTTTAGGGAAATGCTTTTAAATTGCACTTGTGAAAAGACTGAGAAACTGCAGCTTTGGTGTCAAATCTTCTCTGGTATCCAGCACTGGATGTGCCCTACACTGCCCAAAATACGTGCCTTTAAAATACAATTTGCCAAAATAATGATAAGGGAATGCTAGGAGAAGCTGTTCAGAGAGCGATGGCATAACTATATGAGACAAGAAGTGGAGCTCCATATGCTTAGGGGCATTAAACCTTCCCCTTTCTGATCTGCTCACCCTGTGGCTGTGACTCCTAATGCTTCAGCTATTCCTAAACGTGCTGTAGGGATCAGCTCCTCTGTCCAGGAACAAGTGCTTTGTAACACCATGTTCAGTATTCCGTACAGAACCTGGCAGTCAAGTGGGTTTGTTCATTGGCTTTGCTCTCTTTGGAGAGTAGATTAAGATCGCCAGACATGTTTCGCTTGCAGCCCAAAACAGTTTTAAATATCTCTTCTGGAGGAGTAAGGCGAATACAGTTGCTACCTTATGTTGTGTGCCCCCACTGGAGCAGGTCACTATCAATGAAAAATTCTCTCACTAACCTTTAAAAATGCTTTCTTTCTGTAATTCTAGTTCTGCTGGAGGGTAAAGCTGTGTACGGTAATTGAATCAGTGGTGCATGCAGGCTGAAATCTTGCAGGATGAAATTATGGGACTATAATAGATTGTCTCTGTTTTCCTCTCTTGTATCTTCTTTCTCATTCCTTCTTTTATTTCTTGATGCTGGATTAGATATCTGAAGAGGTTGAGTGGGTTAGTGAAGAAAGATGAAACTGTGATTAGAAATAACCTGGATTTGTAATCTGTTTTGGACTCTTCACCTCCTGGTGCCCTGGTCAGCTCTACTGGCTAAATTAGGTTGAAACAAGTTACTTCCAAAATAAATAAATATTTAAGTTGATTTAAATGTTCAGTAGAGTATCTCCTATGCGTGCTGCCAAAGAGCCCCTTAAATGTAGGGTACTCTGGTCCCATTGCTATGAGGCAAGAGGGAGTTGCTGGGATATGTTCAAATCCGTGGGGCTGTGGTGCTGAACCCAAAGGTCTTTTTCAGCAGGCCACAAATAGAGCATGTTCAAACAGCAGTGTGTCTTCTCTGGGGTGTAAAGAGAAACCGCCACCCTGTCTGCACATAAGTCATACATAAACGTGTGGCCATGCTCACCATGTGCGCTGCAGAACATGTACCCTCATGTGCAGGGAGCTGTGGGTGGCAATGGCTGCTGCAAGGGCAAATTACCCTTTTCGGAAATGAGGAGCGAGAACGTGCACAGCTGCTTCTTCCTCCTCAGATTGCAAAACTCTGTGTGTGTGTGTATATATATATATATATATATATGTATTTCTTTTGCCTGCTGTAATACAGAGATTGTTCAGTCTCTCATTTCAGGATGTCTTCCTTCCTGCTAAGATGCCTGATTGTGATGCATCTCTTGGCAGCCAAAATTGCTTAGCAGTTCTAGCTTTACTTCAGGGAAGTTTGTTGGAGCATCCAAGTTGGGCCAGTAGCAGATGTTGTCTCAGTCAGGTTTCTCATACTCCAGAATATGGGAGCATCTCCTGCATCTTTTCAGCTTTAACATAAATAGTTTCAAATGAGCTATTCTGCTTGCTAGGATATCTGGGAAATGTACTATTGAACAAAGATTTTCTTTCCTTTTTTGATTCCAGTTGTTCTATTCTCTTTGTTTTGGGTGTTCTTTCATGTCTTTCCAAAGTCACAAGCCAAAGCCCACCTTAGCAGTACTGTACCAGACCTAGGCTGACTAGTTTCCAGGCAGCCCAGAATTAAATCCCCATTTATTTAGCAACTACTAAACATCAGAAACTGCTTTTCAAATGTCAGATCAATTGTGGATGTTAGAACAAGAAATTAAGTTTCATCAGGGTTTATCTGGGTGTAATAGGAACCATGTCTCAGGCAACATGGTGCCTCAGAGCACAGCCCTGTGAGAAAGCCCCCAGGAGACCGGTCTTGGCAGAGTTGTGGCCAGAGCATGGCTAATGATTGAGAGCAAAGCAGCGAGTTTCTGATTAATATTTATTCTTAGAAACAGAAGTATGCCATGCTTTATATTGGGGTTAGGGGGCTACACACACACACATGCACATAAATTATAATGCTGTGATTAAATTCTCTTAGTGCAGCAAATAACCCAGAAAAGCCCTGAATACTGAGCAGTCCTGCGAAAGGAGAAAACAATCACAGTTGTTTGTTTTGTACTGAACTCTCTGAACTGTGTCCCTCACGACACTTTGGCTTTTCGAAACCTTCAGTCTGCACCTCTCTTGAAATCTTCATCTTCATCTCCATGCTCTGAGGGATCTCCAGCATCAGGCTTTTTGGTGATTGGTCTACTTGCCATTGCATAGAGTTGAAGGCAGCCTTTGGATGCTTGTCCTTTGGTGCCACTAGTAATAAATCCCAGGGTATTGACCAGACAGGCTTACGCAGGTCCTAAATTCATTTCTGTTACAAAAAGGAAATTCAACCACGAGATGTTCTTCCACCTCCCAGTATGTGCTGTGGAAGTAGGGCTGAAAGTTTTAGATCCAAACATGAGGCTCTCCTTTCATTAGTGGATGCCTTTACTCTAACAGTAAATAAATAAATAACACATCCCTCCTTTTGGTGTTTCTGCCTTATACGCCCATGTCACAGCCTTTTTTCCTTGCAATTAATCAACCCATATCTCTCATGCAGCATTGTTTGTCAGTGAGGATTAAAGCCTGACAGTATTTAATCATCTTGTGTTTCATAGAAGACTAACAGTCTCCCTTTGCTTTTTCTTTCTTCCTTTCCCTTGTCTTTTCTGGGTATGTAGTATGTTTTCTCTGTCAGAAGTTTTTGTGCAGGGAATGACAGGTATAAAATTCTTTTCTTGGCTCTTTTCTTCTGTGACCCATGTAATTCCCCATAAAATCGTTTGCTGTGACATTTTGGGTTTACCATGACCTACCCTGTTAGCACAGAGGTCCACCAGCTGCTGAGGCTGTGGGAATATGTATTGAATCATATTTTACCATTACTTCTTTTTCCGCAGCAGACATACTAAAGTTGGGAGCCAAGTTGCTTGAATAACTAGACCAATTATTTCATATTCATAAGTTGTTTTGAGTAGTTGTGACCGACTTGGACACTGAGTTGGATTAAATTTCGGTATCTCATGAAATCATGGCTCTCAACATTCAAACTACTCACAGAGATTTCCTTCGTAATCAAGAGATAGGAACAGATCCTTGCTTTAGGCACAATACTGCTATTTTAAGGTATACATCTCTGGCTCAGATGACTCATATCCTAGAAAGGCTTCTTTATCTCCATTGACTGTAAGGGATATTTAATTTAAATAACTTGTCCAAATAGAGATGTTTTCATAGAATCATGTATCGATTCATTATAGATGTAGAGTGTAATGAGCTCCATGATGGGTCTTCAGTCATTGCCACTGCCACAGGACAGCTATCCATTTCTGTCTTGGTATAGTGTGGGAGGCTAATGAGTTAGCTGTGCATGGTCCCAACCTGTGGATTTGAAGTTGCTTCAATAGACCCCCCAGCTGAGTACTGTGAAAGAGAGGTGTAAACCTGAGGGGTCAGCTCTCAGCAGAGGAAATGTTCCATCTTCCCCTTTTGTTGCCATTTTCCCGGAGTATGGATTGCTAATTCTTCAGACTTAAAACACTCATTTATCTTAATTTAATTAGATACACTTTTTAGCATGGGTGATGTCAGATATTATAAGGTCTGTAAATCAAATAGGCTGAATGTATTCCATTTCATTTGAATTTGTAGGTTAAGTAGCATTGACCCTGGCTAGCTTTTATGTGGGAGATTGCCAAGAAATCCCAGGTATCATCAATGCAAATAGCATTTTGCTTGTACTGTACCAAATATCATACCACTGAAATGTGTTTGCTCTCTCCTGCTTTGCTGCCATTGCTGTATTGATGGGTGGAAATTTAAGGAGGAAAGGAAGGGGAGAGGGGAAGAGACTTAAAACATTAAAACGGCAATTTTTTCCCATGTTCTAGGTAAATGTTTTCTTCCTGAGGAAGAAAATAATCTTTGTAACATGCTCACAGTAGTGAGAGAGTTCATAGCAGGTAGCAGTGTAACTTTGGTGGATGCTGTTGAACCCTGGGTCATTGTTTTCCCTTCATTCAGTTAAGAATCACAGAATCATAGAATACTTAGGGTTGGAAAGGACTTTAAGATCATCCAGTTCCAACCCCCCTGCCATGAGCAGAGACACCTCCCGCTAAACCATGTCACCCAAGGCTCTGTCCAACCTGGCCTTGAACACTGCCAGGGATGGAGCCATTACGGTTATAGACCCTAATGAAGGAATAGACCCAGGTGGGGTGGGGATTCCTTCAGGCTCAGCAGGTTAACCCCACCAGCACTGATAGGCTGCTGCTCTGGCCCTGATTTAGGACCTGGGCTTTGCATTCCATGCATGGAAGAGGTAATTTTGGTCTGCAAGACTTAAACTCTGCTAATTCTTGCTATAGGAGACAACTGGTTGTCTTTGGCCTCTTTTATGATCAGGTGGTGAATGAAATGTTTGGTTACAGTTTTAGTAACAAAAGTTAAAGAATCACAATTGTTGATGAAAGCAGGGTGTTTTGCTTGATCGATTCCGAGTACAGTAGTGCAGTGATAATAAAAAGAATAAACAGATGAAAACACTGTGAAGAATAATATTTGCTGGGTTTTTTTTAACTCTAACATGGACAACTTCAGGTCAGCAGGACCGAAAATCCATTCCTAAAAGCTCTTAAATGGCATTAGCATGTACTGGGAACACAGGAGCAAATGTTTGTTTTGTGTTATATGGGCTGTCAAACTAATGATCAAAATAGCACTTTTGGTCTCAAACCTTTCTGATCAATACGGTATGCTTCATTTTCCTTCCAGAGCTGAGCTGAATGTGTGCTTGTGTTTTGTGAGAAATAGCAAAACCAGCAGGTTAAGGTAAAAGCTAACCACAGTACCATATATTGGGGCTTCTTTTTTTAATGGGAGGATTTCCGATGTTTAAACCTCAGTTTATAACATAAAGAGCATGAGCAGTAAGTTTTAAGCATTTTTGCAGAGGTAAAAAAAGAGCTAGAAAAATTTAAGATAAAAATTAGAAAATGATAAATGCAGACATCACTTAATTTTGCAAGCAGAATGATACAGAAAGGAACCATCCGTTACTGTGAAAGGGGTATTGAGGCAGAGGACGTTTGTCATCTCAAGTGACAGTTAGACATGTTTTCAAACAGAGGAATGCAAAGAAGGTAAAAATATGATAGAGAAGAAAGTGAGGCAGGAAGAACTGAAGGAATACAGAGCAGGCTTTTGCAGGTCTGTTGGCCTGATTTATGTTTCCCTGCCCTTCCTAGCATACAAACATCCCTGAATTGAAGAGCCTGGTTTGCTCTCATTTTTGTACAGTCTGGTGAGCACCATGTTGGGTAAATCTGCTCAGCAGCAGAACCTGAAACCAGCTGTGGGACCAGGCGGAAAGAGATCTGAGCCACTTGTTCCCTGCTGGCTTTCCAGTGAGCTGTGGAGGAGGTGGCAGCAGCCAAGCGGGTGGTTTGCTCTGCTCTGAGCCCAGGATCATGTTTAAATCCATGATCTGCAGAGCAAAGCCATTTGCAAAGGCTTGAGAGTGCTGCAGTTTCTCCCATAGCATCCCCCAGTCCATTCCCCCTAAAAAAAGTCAGCTATGTTTTTCTTATGTAGAGACTTGGATGCAGATGAGAAAATATTGCTTCTGTTAGGGGTAATTCCTCTTCCCAAGTTATGTCTTCTCTGCATTGAAATAATGTGTTTGGGTAACACCAAACCTGCCTCGCATCCCGTGGGTGTCCTTTCCACAGGGGTCTTGGGACATTGGGTGCCTTAGTTTAGCTTCTGGCCAAATACTCGTGTTTAGAGAAAAAAGAGCTTTCTTTTTTTTTTTTGCTCTGACAGTTTGCAGTGGCATAAGGAATTGACAGAGTGGTTTGAAGTAGTAGACAAAATGTGTGAGTCGTCTGTTGTTGATGCAATTCCAATGGTCTTGATGGCTTCTGTCATCAAAGACCTTTATGAACCCCTGCCTCCGACATGCTTTCAAGAAAGTGTCTCCTGTGTTAACTGCCAGGTCACTTCCATTTTGGACCCATTTATCAATGACTAAATGGCAAAGAGTGGCACACAGCAGACACCTCCAGCAGTTCCTTTGTACAGGGCTCCTCTCCTGGGGATCTTGTTTCTCTTTGGGGAGAGTAATTCAAACCCAGGTTTAGTAGGACAGGGCACGTCAGCCGGGCTCATGTTTTAGCTTGGCTCAGTTGCCTTGGAAGAGCATCTGACTGGTGATCAAACCTGAAACAGGTACCAGGACGTGGCAGTGAGGCTGCTGGGGATCCCCCAAATAGGAATTGGGGATGTCAGTGGTCCCCAGGCTCCACTCACACCTCAGGTTACCATGACTAGCACCAGTAATTGAAAATAAGTCTTTAGACACTCTGCAGAAAACCAGGCAGGGGCATCACCCCACCAGGCTGTTTCAGTTTCTAGAGATTTAGTCTGTTTTGAAGATTTTTTTGAGACTTACAAGCAGAAGCAAATGCAAGATTTATGTCGTCTGGGCATATTTGTTAAAGCTTCCTACTTGTTCTTGGTGTTTTGGGGGTGGTTTTTCAAATGGTGCATGAGTAAACTCTTAATGGTGCATTTGTTTGTAACATCCTTTCAAGTGGCAAAGTTTGGCAGAAATTGAATGCTCGGCAGGGTAAGTGGCTGTTCAGCCACAGGTCAAGTAGGATTTTACGCTCCAAAAGCTGAGTGATCTTGTATCAAATACTGTGGCTGTGGTTTTTATCTGGCCTCTAGCACTGTGATTAGCACTATAAAAGAGACAGGAAAGTCAAAACTTCTGTAGTTTTACAAAAACTCAGATTTGGCCCAACTCAGCACAGTTCAGTTACAGCCCTTGGGGCTGGGCTCTTAACAAACCTTATAAGCTCTTCAGGACTGCAAGCCCTGGGTTTGGCCTCCTCTTTGGGATCAATATTGTGAAGTACTAGAAAACTGAAGTTATTTAGTGTTTAGTTCTTCATCCTTTCCTTTTACTCTACTTACCTTATTAAAGATAACAAAAAGCACTCTAACAACAGCAAAAAAACCCACAAGAGCCCCACCAAAACAGATTGCTTTAGGCACATTAGACAGTAGTGTGTTTTTAGTCTTCAAGGCTGCAACCATGAACTATGATTGTATGTATAGAAGTGTTACAGGGAGGACCTGTGTGGTACTTTTAAGCAGGACAGCTTCCAGTTTTTCTTGCAAGTAGCAACTTCAGGATCTCTTCTCTGGCAACTTAAATAAAAAATATATAAATGGTTTTCAGCTATTTGACTGGAAATGGTCTCCTCTCTCTGATATGCACCATAGGTAAAGATTTTATGGTCTGTGGCTCTGCTGTTTCATGTTTTTACATCATTTATTTCAAATTACTGAGACCTAGCAGGAGTGCAGAAGTTTGCGTCTGCTCCAGCATCAGGGCCAACGTAGGTGAAAATGGAGCAAAAGCACAAAGAACAGTAAGAATCCACATAGTACTGATTAAATTATATTATTGCATACAGGGAATACTTTTAAGTCCCCTTGTCTGTTGATCATACCAGGTGTATGGCAAGACATACACTAAGTGTGTTAACGTGGAATTTACCTTAATTTCAGGCAGTAGGAAAGTGTTTTCAGTTGATGGATTATTGCTTGGAGCTGTGATAGGTTACACTGCCTGGTGATCTGCTTACTGGCATTCTGTGTCATGCCAGGAGCTGCCTGAATGCGATGGTAATTATACATTCCCATGCATTTCTGATTCAGATTAACATACTAGCTTAATCTTTCTGTTTGGTTATGCAATTTGCTAGATGATAAATCACTTGCATTCTTTCTGTTAATGAAAGAAAACCCACACACAACCCCTGTGTCCTAAGTACCTGTCCTGATTATCCACCACGTTCATGAGCGCTACTTGCAGAATGATTTTGCCTAAAGTTTTAGTTTCTATTTATTCTAATTGCCAGTGTTTCTATTTTGAAAGTTGTTAACCCATTGGTGTTTATTCTGGTTTTAATCCTTTTTTTTGCTGTTCCCTAGGAAGTGCCAGTTCACCTGTTTTACAAACCCATTACTAGCTTCTGTACAGATACCAGTGTTCACTGGGGCTGGCCCGTGCTTCTGTATGGTGCATGTTAATCACAATTTAGCTATGTAAACAAGATATTGTGTTTTATGCTGCATACAGTTGCCCACTTAGGTTGAATGAAAGATTTCATTTTAGTCAGTCATATAAACACACCTGAGACCCTGAAAACAAGGTAACATGACTCTTTGTTCTATACAATACATCAGTTTGCTAATTAAAAGTCTGTTCTCATGGTTGATGATCATTACTTTTTATAAAGCCCTGTAATGCTATCAAGCAGGTCTGGAATAGTTGTGTGTGGTTTATTGAGGTTTTTTTAATCATTTCCTGCCTATTTTATCTGCGATTTCATTGCATTGAAGAGTCTCTCTTTCCTTTTCAGTTATGGTTCTCAGAGAGTAAATCTGCAAATATTGTTTATAGTTGAAATGTTCTCAATTTTATATGTTTTGAACAGCTTGGATTTAATGGCTGTTTTATGTTTGTAATAAAAAATTAAAAAAAGAAAAAAGGATCATGAATCAACAAAAGGAAAATAAAAGCAAAGTCCTTAGAGAAGTAGGTAACAGAACTGTACCCTTTCTAACCCAGAAAAGTTGTCGCTCTTTTGTCCACGTCTATGCTCTTGTTATTATTTTGATTCATGTGTACTTCAGGGACTCTGTCATGCTTACCCCTAGGTAGGAGCTATCAATAAGGCTATTACAACAAGACAGAAGAACACAGCCTGTCTCAAGTGGTCATCTGTCTTTTTCTCTACAATATTGTAAATAGATAAGCTTCAGCATGTTACTTGGGCATAAAGTTACCCAGATTTAAGAAAAGCCAGGTATTAGCAAGAATAAAGATGAATCTAGGGGTGCAAAAGAAAATCCTTAATACTTGTGTAGTAACTAAGAAAGTTGAAAAGGATAGAAATATTCCATTTCTAGAGCATTAAATACTCTTTAACAATGGAAGTTAGGAAAAGGCTTTCACAGGGAACTGGTTATCTGATGCCTTCAGCATTTCCTCCTCCATTTTTTGCACCATGTGGCTTATTTTGTAGTGGAGATGGTAATGCCCTTGCATGGTCAAGTACAATCACAACCTCTTCAGCATGCACTCTGCTTATGTCAAAATATGTGTATTGAGCAAGCTTCTGTCTCTAAACTCAGAAGAAAAAAAAAATAGATTAAATTTAGTGCTATCCTTCTGGATCAGTAATGTTATGAGGGTTCAAAGTGTCCTCAGTTACCACTGATGCTGGTGGGGCAGTGGTAGAACCTGGAGGTCCATCACGTGACATGAAGCATCAAGTAGAGTTCAGTCATGCCACAGATAACAGGAATGTGTGGTTGAAAGGAAGGAAGAGTACCATATGTCATTATGTCTCTTACAGATAATTACGGATGAAGAACAGCTTAATAATTCTACATATATGAATACACAACATCTGATGTGTCCTTCCATATTGTTATATACACTTTGCTGTGACTACGGGAGACTCCTTTCTCCAGTATCCTCAACCTTTCCCCCTCCTCTCCATCCCAGTCACTTTTATCAATTCTTAACTGCACATGAAGAACGTTGCTTTGATCAATAGCTTTTATGGCAAAATCCATAAAACAAACCAGTCGCTTTATACAACTCAGAAGAAATAATTCAGACCACAAGACCTGACACAGCTTGTGTTTAAGCTTGGCTGGAGGGTGACGCTCTAGTATGCAAAGTGGTGTTGCATCAGCATTTAAATATAATCATAGGAGTAGATGGTTGAGAGTCCAAAATGAAATGAGAGACACAAACAACTATGTTGTTGGCAGAAAAGCTGATGGGAAGGACTGCAGTGATTGCAAATGAGGCCTGTCCAGGAGGTAATGTTATTAGTGTTTTCTAAGAGCAAAGTGCGTGGCAGAAATCAAATGAAGCCTGGATTGAAGTGGAGGTGTGGGGGGAATCCCATAAGTCCTCCAGTTTTATCTAATAAGAGCTTTATCATTTTCAGTTGTGGTTTTTTTTTTTTTTTTTTAACCCCAGCCTTGTGCTGGGGGTGTTTGAGAGTTACGAGATTTGAAAGAATGCTGAGGTTTTGATCTTATCACAACTGAAAGTACTTTATAAATGTCAGAGTTGGTACATGAGAATCTGGGACGCTGCTTCACTCGTGAGAGCTCTGCTAATGAGGCCACAAGAGAGCAGGATGCTGAGCAGCCCAGTGTGATGGCCCCTCCTCGATGAGCCCCATGCTTCAGTTTACCTTCAGGAAAGGGAGGAGGCATCTGATGTATAATGGCAAACAACTTGCAATCTTAAATAATAATGCATTTTACCACTTAACATACTTGGGAATATTTACACAGGTGGAGGTTTTTGAGGTGTGTAGCTGAGTTGTGGTTATCCCTGTGTATCCTGATTCTCAGGATGCAGGGCAGACGTATTGAGTGCTTGTCGAGCTGAAGCCCATGTGCTGATGGTATGATCTGTGTGCTGCATCCAGACTTCACTAAACAAGGTGAGATAACGAGGGCAGGGCATCTGGGATGGCCACATGGGGGTTGCAGCTATGACAAAAGGTTTGTTAACTTTGTGAAGGCTTGTAATCCTTGGATTAAAAGCCAAGTAAGCAGTGTTACATGGGAACACCTCACATCAGTGGATGCCAAAAAGGTCAAGTGTCTGAAGTTGAATGAGACACAGCAAGTTCTTCTGAGCAACTTAAGTTTCATAAGTTTCATTTATGAAGTTTCATAAACATACAATTTTTAAAATGCACACTAAGGAGTGTGCTTTTTCAAGAACAGTGATTAAAAATCTCCACAGTCTTATTTAAGAGGCACAGGAGATTTGTTAGAGGAGATTCCACTAGTCACATGCCTGAGTAACTGATTTGTGTTGGAGTCTGGCAAAACTGTTTTGTGGATAGTATTGAGCAAGGATAGTAACTTCTTCCTGGTACAACATAGACATATACTGAAGATTGGTTTCTTCCTTCCAATCCACTACTTTCAAAGTGACAAGTGTCCTGGTTCGACAGCATATAGAATCCTAATTCTTAACCTGGCAGACAAATAGCTTCCCTGTGCTCAAGAAAACTTCACATGTACTCAAATTTATCTCCTTAAAAGGTTTTGGACTGAGTTGTGATCAAGGATGACAGCAGTGCTGTGCAGACAGGGTCTTACCTGAACTGCTGTACTGCATTTCCTCTGCCAACATCTGTCTTTACTCATCTTGAGAAGCTCAGAAGAAAAAGCTTGTGCTAGCAGGGGGAATCAAGGGACCTACAATCTCTTAATTCAAATGTACAGATTAGGGTTAGGGTATGATTTTTCTAGCACCAGAATACTGCTATTCTCTGCATAGAAATTGGATGCTCAAGTTTCTCCGGGTTTTTGGGAACAGCAGGTGTCAAACAGAAGCAGTGCTGATGGTGCAGTAGAAAACTCCGTTGCTAAACTGTTTTCTCCAAGAGAAAACAGGACTTCCCCGAGTGCTTGCTGTGCAAGGTGTAGGTGTGGTTTAGACAGGAGGTTTACTCTAAGAAATGTCAACACAAATGGGTTTGTGTCTCATAACATGAGCTTGTGAACATGACAGTGCTATGCAATTTATTGTTAGATCCACTAAAATGTTTGCAGATCACACTGCAAGACAAGAATGTATAAATACCATTGAGCTTCGTATAAACCAGCAAGAATATTTGTAATAACTAAATAAACAGGCATGGCCCCTTGCTTTGACCTGACCTGCTTGGTCTGTACTCTCTTACATGTCCTAGATTCTATTTTATTTTGTAAAATTGAGTTTCTAACTGGCTGCTTAATGAAATGGTGGTGCATGGCATTGTTGAGATTGTTATTTCATGATAGTTGATTTGAAACACTTTAACGCAACATCCATTTTAGGTGTAATTTTATGTAATGTCTGCTGAGAGAGAATTCTAGTGTTATCCAGGACCTTGTCTGCTGGTCTTTGCTTGGCAAAATTGTTGAGTTTGGGTTTTGATGACTGGAAATGAAAGCCATGGTAGTTAGACAACAGCAGCCCTGTTAAACCATTGCAACATGACATTGCTGCTCTGGAATCCCTAGCGAACAAGGAAATTGGGCAGATGAATGGGATTCAGTCACTGTGGCTCATGTCTCTTATGGTAAAGAAGCATGCAAACAATGATTTGGAATTTATTTCTACTACGGAATGGATCTTTGATCTCAAGGCAATAAGCAGCATAAGAGCAAGCAGCAGAGAATCAAATATTACAGGAGCTTATGTTAAAACAAAACCTGAGTTTTCCATGGGGAATTTTTGTATGACTTTTCAGAAGCAAGAATCTCAGATGCATCAAGCACTTGCAAGTGTGATATTTATAACAATTGTAAGTCTAGATACGTGCAATTACCAACAGCAGGACTTTTGCCAGGATTTGACTGCACCAAGCTTAATTTAATGTACTCAGCCTTGTAATTGTTTCAGGTTTTTTTAATCTTGCTGTACCGATGACAGCATTTTCTTTCCTTCATAGGTTTTCTGTTTTATATCTTCCACAAATCACACATTTAAGACAGTTTTGTTTTGCAGCGTCTCTGAAATGCTGGCTTATTAGCAAGCCAGTCCATGCCAGATTATTTTAATATTGATAGACTGTATCAGTAGTTGAGATGAAGATGCGTTCCTTGTGCTGTTTTGTTAAGGTTTAGTGGGACTAAATCACAAAACATTGCTTTGCTTGGAAATTGAATTGAAAAGATCCATCTACAGTAAGATTACTTGTTTAGAGAAAGCTGCTGTTGCATTCTCAAGATTTTGGCGGCTTTCAGTGGTACTTTGGGTGCCTGAACAACATCAGGCAAATTTGAGGTGCCTCAGCGCTCCAGTACCGTGCTGAACTGGGATCTTACTTGTAAAGGATACTTGAATTCTTGCTTCCCAAAGCTCTGTCTTTGCCATAAATAGGAGATAAGAAAGCAAACTTGGAGTTATACATAACATTAATTTTCTGTGCAATGTAACTAAGAGCTACTAGACTGTCTGGTGACAAATTATGCTGATGCCTCCTTGTTCTTTTTAGGCTGCACATGATTATAAGGGTTAGTCCTGCAGACAGGGTTTACTTGCTTTGCGCTGAATCACTTGCATGTGTATTCAGGGTATTATTTATTTCATTCTGGCACTTTTAATATGAAACTTGCCAGATTTTCATCCTGAGCTTGATAAATGGTTACATCTGGGATGTGAACAGACAGCGTGCCATGTTTCTGTGTTTGATGTTGGAAGTGCCTTTCAGCTTCTTGCGCCTGGACTTGCAGCAGCTTTTGCTCGCTTTTAGGGGATTACGAAAAGTAAGTAGTAAAAACAAGGCTTCTGTCAGGATTTTTAAACATGATCCTGTGGTCTGCATTTCTTTGGAGATTTTAAAGGCTTCTGTCAGGTAAATCAGGTTGATCACTACCGACTGTGGCTTCTGGGACAGATTAGTGGCTATTTCAGCATGTGGCATGTTACAGTGCTTGAAGTTAGCTGACTAATGATCTGCATAATCTTACATATGCACCATTATATATGACTATACACCTTTAGCTTGAATTACTCAATATATAAATCTCTAGTCTGTCTTTTAAAAAAAACGACAAAAGATGTTAAATTCACAATGATAAAAAATCCAATCACTCCTCTTGGGAATCTGGAATAAAAAGAACGTTGTTGGATGTACCTTGTAGACTGTGTTTCAGAATTCAGAAAAAGTCTGGCTCATTGTCTTTCATGCTGTTCGTCAGGCCTCTGACATTATTCCTCTGTGTCTCCTGGTAAGTATTTCACATTCAGGAAGGCTTATGTGCCTAGGGATGAAAAGAGAAAGAACACGAAAAAACGACAATTGCAATGACACAGGTTAAACTAATGGAGGCTACAATTTAGAGAAGGTATGGAAGTGTATTTATGTTTCCTGTGTGCTTACTGATTCGTGCCTGGACCATAGCCTGTTGGATCAATACTGGTGACTTCAGTGGGTTTCCCAGGTGCTCCCCTGGATGTGCGCCTTCTGCATTCCTGTGCACATCATTTTCTTTGACTGGGACTTTACACTTCTGGATGGAAATAGAAACCCAGCTTCTGCTTGGCTTCATCCCCACCTTGCAGCTGGCTCTTTATACCCTTAGAAACTGTGGAAGCTCCATGTTGCACACGTGTAGCCTAGGGACAGCAAACCTGCCCAAGGATCCGCTCCTTCCTGCAGGTAGAGCTGCAGCAGAGATGGGCAAAACTATGCCTGACCTTGCCTGCAAAGAACATGAGCCTTTGCCCCTCTGATCTTCTCGCAGGTTGCTTTTTAAACAGTTGGGGTTTTTATACTGTAACCTGCTGCAGTAATTTTCTATGCTCACTATTTTTCCTTTAGAGCAGATAGGGAAATGTGCTTACTTGCAGCACGCATTCTGCTTGATCCCATAACTGCTCACTGTGAGTCTTGTCTGTGGATGAAGGAATTTACATCTGCCCAGAGAAATACAAGTGAATGTGTGTGATCTGTGGCTGGAGATGTATTTGGAAGATTAATCTTGAACACCAGAACCTGTTTCATGTAGGAAGGCTGATATGACAGTGGGAGAGGCTTTGTTGCATGTAGGAGATGGTTTGCCCAGCTGAGATTTTGCAAGTGGGTTTCTTGTATTGTTGGCGAAAGAAAATGTTTTTGTCAAAGAATAAAGAGTCTCACTGTCTTATTTTAAGTCCTAAAGCACTAGTGTTGGTTTCATAAATACAGGCAGTGTCCAGCTTAAGTAATTTCTTCATTGTATGTTGAACGTCAGTTTTTTATTCCTCAGTTCTTAATGGACAGAATTTTTTAAAGCAAAGTGAGAATTGTGTGTTTTGACTCATTATATCCAACAGTGGTATTAGCTCTCAGGAGGCAGGAAGAAATTCCCAGATCATCTGATATGCTGGTACCAGTTATTATTTACCTGTTACCAGAAAGGTGCAAGACACTCAGTCTTTAGCATCTCGATGTACAGGATGTGTTTATTGGAGACTTTTATTTTTTCTAAGCTGTAGGTCCATCCCCTCAGTGTGTATTTTGGTGTGAATTAAAATGGAAGTCTAGGAACTGGCCAGTGCTTTGCTACCTTCTGTTCACACCTTTCAGCTTTTTCAGGTAGGTTTTAGCTTCACACATACTGTAGCTGTCGGCATGATTCAGAACCTTTGGAAGGAGAGCTTCCTCTTGTATTTGTTATTTGCTTAGCAAAGCTTTGGCTTTATGGCTGTGTATTTCAGAATCTTTTATGCCGGGGAATCATTTATATTTCAAAGATATGGGAAGGCACCTTGGAGCTTGCTACATGTCTTGATTGTTTTTTAGCCTTAGCTCAATGTGATTTTCTCTCTAAAGAATATTGTCACGTAATCCTGCAGGGAAGAATAAAGGTAACACAGTTGCTCGGCATTAATACTGTAAATCAGAAGTACATAATGACAAGTTTGAGAAGCGTACTAAAAATAATAGTAAGACAGGCTTGTTTCTGAACAGTAAATGCCATTAAGCTTTGCTTTGAATTCTGACATCATCTAAAATCTGTACCTGTGACCCACAGTTGTATGCCAGAGGCTGTTTGTTTGTTTCATACTTCACAGGAGCAGGCTTCACTTCATGTGCTAGTCCAGATGGGTTCTCCCTGGAGACGTCCCTTGGCCAGGCTGTAGGAAGATGTGTCTGAAAACCCAAAGAAAAATAGTGTGAAAATCATGGCCACCATGATCCCAGAGGCATTCCTTCCCTGTGAGAAAAGCAAGAACTGGGAAGGGAAGATGGCCTATTTTCTATGACATTTTCAAAAGCAGGAAAGCTTTGCAGCAGCCTGAGCACCTTCTCAAGGCCCGCTTACATGGGACAAGTGTGGCTGTGAAGTGAATACAGTGAGCACCTATGGAGAAAAACTTCACAGTGTGGGGATTTCTCAAAGCTTTTGGAAGCCCTGTGTATAATTCCCCCTGCTGGTTTCCTTGGGGAGATCTTTCCCAGAGTCTGTTGCCTCGGGGCGTCTGGCAGTTGGAAAGGCAGAGAAGTGGGGACATCATCTGCTTCGTAACCCTGTAATAAAGACGTCTACTTTGGATGAAGCTGTGTGGGCAGGCTGAATCTGATGAGTGGGTTCAGTCTGAATAGATGTGGTTTCTATCTAGAAAGCTGCCTGGGAGTGATCATATGAAGATCTTGGTGTCAGACGGGAAGTTACGTGTGTGTGTCTGTGTATATATATATGTATATATATATAAATCTTCTTGTCTTTTTCCTCTTTGACATGACTGTTGAAGTGTTGTAAGTCCATGGCCATTCTGATGCAAGACGGCAAGAAAATGATTAAAGCAGATGCTGAAGATAATTGCATAGCACGGTCCTGACAAATCGACACCAAGAGAGTGATAAGCTTCAGACTTCTCTGGGAGGAGAGCTGCCCCGGGAAGCCTCAAACGCAGGCTGACTAATTTAACTATGAGCCTAATCAGCTGGCCCTTTCTAATTGCCATACAAGGAGTTACTGTCTAAAAACTGCTTCTTAAGTATATATCTATATAGTTTGGCAACTGGTCAGGTAAAGGCAGTGGATGGTAGTTGCCTTGGGGCTTCTGGCAGGCTGATGGACTAAAACCTGGAGGCAGGGTTGGCTCATTGGGACAGCCCAGAAAAACCTCTGATCTCTCTATACGCTTAATTTCCATGTAAGCGTAATTAGAGGGTAGACATGAACATTGAATTCCTCTAGGAAATTGGGTAGAAAATGCCAAGTGTTGAGCAGTTTCCACTGCTGCTGCAGGAGAGGGGTCTGCTGACAGAGCAGTTCATGGCATAGAGGTTTTAATTGTCATCCCCAGCTGATGATTCACAGATTTCTCTTTCCATTCCGTTTTCCTCAGCAGATCCTGGATGTCCTCTTGACAACTGAAGCCCAACAGCTCAAACCCCAAACTCTTCATCTGTCCTTCAAAATCCTCCCAACCTCCTCTTCTTCCTATTAATGTTGACAGCTCTGCTGCCGCCCCGTGTCCCACAGACTCACAACAGTGGTGACACTTCTCACTCCTCCACCATCTCTGGGGTTTTGTGAAATGCTTCTGCTATTCTATGCAGCATCTCTTGAATGTATCTTCTCTCCTTTGCCTCTGACACTGACACTAACTGTAGCATCCATCTCTGACTTTTCTGACTTTTTACAGTGTTTCTTCATAAGTAAGCTCAGGAGGATCTACTATAACCTGCGTTTCCCCCCATTTCCATACCCTGACCCACACCAGCATTCACCATAGGCTGGTGGTGGGTGTGTGGGGAAACAACCAATAAGGAAGTAGGGAACTGATTTTAATTTCAGAAGACCACAATGCAATTATTGTTGTGCTCAGAGGAACACAGGCTTTCGTATTAATTTGAGATTTCTTGAGTTTTTCATGCTTTTGCTTCACTTCAGTGATAGATGCTGCTAAGGTTTTGGTTGGTTAATGCAGGGGTTTTGTATTTTGTAGGGTTTTTTTGCTTGGTTGGTTTTGGGAGGGTTTTTTAGCAGGATGTAGGAGACAATGAAATGTGAGTTGCTTTTAATTTGTTTGAACTTCAGTAATGGACATTGCTGCCTCTTGGGGGTGCTTGAAAAGTTTGTGTAAAGGAATCAGTCTTTGAGATATATAAGTAAAAAAGAAAATAGCAGTCAAACAAACAAAACAACCCCAACAACTGGGAGTATTCCTGCTCTCAATTACACACATAAGGCACATACAGATAGCCATAGCATATTCAAATCTCACCTTATTCCTTCAGCTTTAGGCCTCCATATTTATGTCAAGGATTTTATGGAGAGAAATATGCAGTTGCGCTCAGTATAATGTAAGCCGAGGAGATGCAGTGCTTCTGGGGTGCATTTATCTGCAACTGGTCAACCATAATTTGCATAACAGCAACCATATTACACTCGTGCATGGCTTTCATTAGATAGGTGTTGTTTATTTAGGAGTATCTAAATATTTTGTTTCATATAAAAGATAGGCACAGAAGTAAGCTCTTTGTGTTTCATGGGGTTGCCAGGGTAGCAGTACCAAAATACAGCAGATCAACAGTGAGATCTACAAGAGTGAATACAGACTATGCCCAGAGGCTGTAGAAGGCACTAAGACATATTTCAGCCTTTTTCAGGAATGCAGCAATGATTTGCACCGTCCTAAAAGAGCTTCTGGCTTTGCAACAAACTGCCATAAAACTGCATAATTAAAAGTTACATTCTGCTAGAGCCTTTACTAACACTCAGTAATCAAACACCATCGTTAGAACGAATTATTGCATTTGTATTCTGTCATCCACTGAAAAAGATGCATTGCTTGGCTTATAGCCTTATCTTGATTTATTAGGTCTAATTTCAGAGGCTGCCCAAAAAGTGAGTCACGTTCCTGAGGGACCTGTTGCGTGTAAGCAGTGATACCTGGTGCTTTTTTTCCAGATGTTCAGAGCAAAATTCCAGGCTGCTTTCTAAATCCAGCTGGAATGTGCAGACAGAATGAAGGTTAAGTCAAGGAAGGGTTGATGAGGACACAGATACGCACACTTCACTGAGCTTGCCAGCTTCACCTCTGATGTGACCTCCAAGTGCTATGGAATAGTAACACGACATGCTGAGCTGCCAAGTCTCTTGTAACAAGACAGAGAAGTGGAAAAAGCATTTCTATTCAGGTATCAAAGTCAACCCTTGAACCATAACATTGCTACATGATTGCAAATAATAGAGCTCCAAAATGATTTCTACACACAGGAACATACTGTTTGGCTGTGTTGCTAACTCCTTTCTGTATGCGTTTTGACATACATCTGGGACGTGATGACCATGAATTATTTAGGTTTGTAGAAGTTTTCTGTAAAATAAGAAAACAGAAATAGAAATCTAAAGCCAACATTTTGATGTAAAACTTACACTCATAAAAAAGAGTAAGTTGTACATTGTCCAGGGTAAAGCATTCGTCCAACTCTGTCCATTCTGACGGACACACAGTGACATGCGCTGGTGTTCACTGGTATCCAGAAATTACCAGGAAGATGTAAGCTCTAGTCTGTTTCCATGTGCTTTTCAATAGATGTGTGACATTCAAATTAAAATAAACCATTCAAAAAAGGGGAAAGTGTGCTGCAACTTTTGGAAATGTATGGGAGGAATAGCCTGCAGCAGGCAGTACAAACAGTTGGCAAAATAAACTTAGTGTCAGGCTGTCACTGCTGGTTTCGTGATTGATAGTTGCTGGTTGTTTGAGCAAAGACTGCTTTTCCACCAAAGTCTGCCCGAAGTTTGGGTTCTGACTTTTCTGTTCAGAGCAGACTGGAATGCTAAATTCTTACTTCAAAACCTGAAACTGTAGGTCAGATCCGAAGAGCTGTGACTCCAGTAGAGAAGTTCCTGAAGAGGATTGAGAGCTTTCTGTGGGTTGTGTTTTTCCATCATCCTCCCTTGCACCAAACCACGACCTCCCTTTTCAGCTCTGTGCCTTTGCTTGAGCTCCACGAGCAGAGGCATGTGTGTAGCTCCCTCTCTCATCACGTCAGTACAGGTTAATGAGCTCCAGCATCCCGGAACAGACGCCTACCTGACTTTTGGTAATGTTTAGCTGGTGTCTCTCTTGCCTTCTGTTCTTGATCACCTTGCCATGCCTGTTTTAGCTACTTGAAGCCCTGTGATCCATTTTGAGGAGGTACAGAGTAAAGTTGTTGTTTGCTCTGCCCCAAGGGCTGTGGTTTGTTTGCCCCCATGTGTTTATTAAATGGAAGATTGTGTAGCTCTTCTCCCTGTGTAGAATGCCCATGTACTTAGTCTCCTGCCGTCGGTTCAAATGCTGGAGGCAAGCCCACCCAGTTCGTAAAATGTAGGCTCTAGAGGCAAAAGTTGTTTGAAACTAACAGGTGCCTCTGAACTTTGATTTATACTCATAACTGTCACTTGGGTTTTGACAGATGTGTAATGAAAGATCAAGACAAATTTTGGTAGGAGTCTTTTGAGATGTGCTGTTATTAGCATTTTCTCTGAGCACATTTTAGAGAGAACATAAGACTAACAATTTAATGTCTGTTAGTCATCTCACTCTGGAGAGCTCCTGCCAGAGGAGGTGAAATGTCTAACTCAAAATTCACAAGACAGAGGATTGGTAATCAGAAGGAGGCAAAGGGAGGCACCAAAAGATGAGTTGTAGCCCTGGATCAGGGAAAGAATAGAAATGAGGGGACACATCAAGTAAGAGTTCTTGGATACGGGGCTATGTCAGTCAAACCTGTTTCCTGGGGCTAGGGTAAAACACCTGTAATCAAGTTTCTGCTGGATGTGGTATTAGCTACAGATGCATGGGGCATAGTGGAGGAAATAAGATGATTCTTAAAGTGACTGTTAAAGTTATCTGTGGCGAATAATACAGAATACTGTAGATAAGCTTAAGCCACCCCAGGATGGCAGCTTATTTGCACCTCTGCTTACCCTGGATTTGGCTTTGCATATTTCCTAATATAATACTTTTACAGGGCTCAGACTGTGATATTTTAACATGCTCCAGTAGACTCATATTCCGCAGTTAATGAAGTACCAGAGAAGTTGGAGGGATTGTCTTTTGAGGAGATAGTCACTCCACAAAACCAGTTCTTCTGTTAAATTTCCTTGCATTTACCTTCTGTAGCACTGAGATGTCTTGCAAACTGCTAAACTCTGGCCCTAAGCAAGCCAAGTAATTTCTCTTTGTGCTGATCTGTGTGTGTCACCAATAACATAAATCTGCCTGTGCCATAGTGATCTGTGCCCAGGTATGTGAGAGGGAACAAGCCGAGAGATTTATACTGTTCTGTACTCTCCTTTTTCCCCTTGAAAAACCTGCACTGCCCCATTTTCATAGAGAACAGAATGTAAGAAGCTGTCTTGGACAGAGGAACTGTGCTAAGTTATGTGCTCCTCTGCCAGAGACCTATCGGAAAACCCTTAGGAAGGGAAGGCTGCTCAAAGCAGCTCTGACTCATGCTACATGGTTGTTCTTCCCATACAGCTCTGTCAGCAGTAACAATCCTGCAGCACTTGGCAACACCAGAACCCAGCCATGGGTTCTAGCACAGGCTGGGGCAAGGGTTGGGAAGTACAGAAGCATGGGTTTATTTTAGTCTTCATGGACTTACGGGTTTATTTGAGGTCCTCAGTCCCCACAAGAGCACATATGCTCTTCCACTGAATCCTCTCTATCTCCTTCAACAAGCTTTGGTGCCTTTAAGAGGATCCAAAGCAAAAACAAGTTTAACTGCAGTAGTTTTGCAAAAGACATAGGCTTTTCCATGTACTTCTTCCTCAGTGTTTCCTGACAGTTATCAGTGTATTTTCCAGCAGCATGGCTATCATAAAGTAATAGATCAGTGTGTGGAAACCTTCAGACCCTGGGGAGAAGTGGTGGAAGTCACAGGGATTCACCTCTTCAGGACTATCAGCATAATTGAGAGCCAGTGGCATCCACAGATTAATTGCCCTTTTATTGATTCTGTATTGACTTCTTTAATTAAGGAGAGTGCCACTTGCTTGCATGATTGGTTTTGCCATTTTCAAGTTATTACAACAAAAGCTTGGAAGTAAAATCCTTTGCCGTGTATAGACCCTTCATTGGAAAGTGTTCTGATGCATTTAACAGACTTCCCTACCTACAGTTTAAATTTCTCTGTACAGTTTAGATTAATTGGTATGATTATTTGGGCATAAAATGCAGTCGGGACTGAGGACTCGCAGCATCTGGGGCTATAGAGGCAGTGAGAGGCCTTGTCAGTATGTGATATTGTGAGATTAGAGATGCTTGCCTCAGAGGAACAGAAATAACTGGCAACTTGGAGAAAAACGCTCCCTTTTCACATGGCTTGTCAATATGCTAAGTGCTCTGGAGACAGTGCTTTGTGCTTCTGCAGACACTAAATCCTGTACATTTCATAGGCTTTGACAGTCCTGTTTTCAAATGTTTTCAGCATTGATTGTACTCGGGATGACATACCAGTGGTGGAGATGCTACTGAAGGGATAATGCTGATGCTGGGAAGAAGAGGGTGAAGCATTTTCCTGGAGTACCAGCCTTCAGTCCTTCTCTCGAGCTGTTCTTGTAGATGCCGAGACCACAGAAGGAACACAGAGATTTGGAAAAGGGAAGATAAAATCCATTGTTAAATTATGTGGGAATTTTTAATTTTTTCTCCTAGCTTTTTCCCCATTAAATTTGAGGTGGTGGCAGTTTGGGGTGATTGTCATACAGGATTTTTCTCCCCTTTCCCACTTGACCAAGCACACAGGGAAAGAGGTGATGTTGAAGTCAGCTGTGTAAGTCCTCAGGCTGCAAGGATGATGGGGATTTTGTTCCTTTGACAGACTTTGACCAAACCGCAGGGAGGAAAGAGGAATATTCTCCAGACTGCTCTCATTTACTGAATTCCCTCATGTGACAATAGCAATGTCAACAAAACTGCAGTTCTGGTAGGGTGAAGTGGGACTTTCTTAGGGTGAAGTTGAGGTCTGGGGCAGATTTGGTGCTCTGCGAAGCTGTTCTTTAAGGAATCCACAGCCTGATGGGAAAACTAAGAGGAAAGGCTGTCAGTGCATCTCACCTGGTATTTCCGAGCACACAGTTCCCTCAGGACGTCTGACTCAGATGGAGCAAGACTTCCTTTTTCTTCCCTTCATTCCTCACCCTGCTGGCACTGGGCATCCTCCTGCCTGTTGTGTTGGATGTTGCATGTACTCCATATGCATAATTGGTGTTGGAGAAGCATGGTGCAGGGTAAAGCTGCCTGGGGTCACCTTCCAATGTATTGTAGTTGCCTTCAAGGCTTTAACTTTGCACTCATTCTAAGATGCTGCCTACAGTACACATAGGACAGCATAGGGCAAGTTGGATGTGCCAGTTAAGTGGAAAATTTTAGGACAACCATCACTACAGATGATGTGAAATTGGTGAGGTTTTTGGTTCTTCCCATCTGCAGGATTTAACATCAGAACAGTGATTTACTCACTGGAGAGAGAGAGATCAGGTGCTATTCTTGCTGCTTACTCTTAGTCAGAAGCAAAGCACACTATTCCCACCACTCACCCTCTTCTTAAAAGTTATTTTGCAAATGTGTTATTCATTTGTAAGAGAGAAGTGTTGGAGCTAAGAAATAATTGTAGTACAAAGAGTTTCAGATATATTTCCATGCATAATAATTGTGTGTATGTATATATATATTCCTTTTAAATTTAAGCTATTTAGTTATAATGAAGCTATTGTGGTAAAAGGTGATTTGCTTCTTTAATGGTTTCAGTTCTAGTGGGTAAGAAAACCATGGGTTTGATCTTTGCTGGGTACAAATCACTGTAGCCCATTTGAATCCTAGAGGATCCAGCTCAGCTGGTATCTGTTACTCTTTTCTGTCTTGCATTGTGTAGTTGAACACAATTTTCCAGTCTTCCTTACCTGAAAACAGAGCTTAAAAATACAAAGACAACTGTTGTCTAAGGTCAGCAGCTTAACTACAGGTGTTCAGGTTGCCTTTTTCCAGCTTCCTCCAGCAAGTTTTATTTTATCAGTGGAAACCTGAAATGGGTGATCTTTCAACTGTAAACTCTGGGTAGAAATTGAGGGTGCTATGGGGAGCTGCCCTTCAGACTTCACATGCTGCCTTTGGCTGAGCTGGAAAGATCCCCAAATGCTTGGTCTTCGCAGTTCTGCTCCCCATCCTGCTGAATGCACTGGGAGATGCCCTCAGGTGGAGATGCTTGGATTGTTGCTATTCTAAAATTGACAGTCCATATGAATGTGATGGCAAAACAGCATAGAGAGAGCATGCATTGAGCCAGAGAGCAAACAGATCAGGTCACCCTCCCTGGCTTGTGTCACTTGCGCTACTGTGTTGAAGAAAGCTGGGACTGGATCCCCAGGGTTAACTGGCATTTAACACAGTTGGAGGGGGAAGAGAGCTACAGAAAAATGCCCAGTGACTCAGTTACCTTTAGCTTCTCAGCATTGTGGCTGTGGTTCAAATCAGCCTGGTTCTGTCTTTTGCATTCCAGCTCTCCTCTGTTTCCCATTCAGAATTCAGCCATAGACATGTCAAAGATTTGCATTTAATGTTTTGTTCTATGAAGGTGTCTTGGAGCAAACTCAGTACAACCCATATGCTGCAAAAATATCTTGAGGTTGTACTGAGTTGATGGGTATGGTCCATCCCAGTGCAGCATCTTCCAGAGGAAAACCAGCAAGCCCAGTGTTTGAGAGAGATTTGTGCAGAGAAAACTATGGGGAAATTGGACCAAGAATCCTCAAGAGGGGAACAAATCCCAGCTGAAGACAGTGTAGCTGGCTGTGAAAAAGATTATCATCTCCATATTTATAGCCTTTCACAAACTTACCTGTATCAAACACTGGTGAAGGCCATTACTTGGTGGGAGCTGTAAGGAAAGAAATTGTATGCACCCATCAGGTGTATATGTATTATCAGGTGTAATGCAATGAAAATGTGTCTTTTTCCTTTCCTGGTGGCTGAGCTATAAAAGATGATAAGGCTTCTGCTGCTCCCTAGCCAAACCTTTAGGTTAAACAAGAGAAACTCTCCCTTTTAGGCTTCAGTTCTACAAATTACTGAGTTGCTTCAATAGATCTGTGCAAATTCAGTAAGGCACGTAAGTACAACTTTACAATGAGGCACATTAATGAGCCTTAAGCATTCATCTCATAAAGCAGATGTGGATTTACAGGTCTGGGTTAACGAGTCTTCTCATTCTTCTCCCATTAGGATAGTGCAGAATGTCTCACAGGCAGATGTCTCCTCAGACACTTGATATAGATGTGCCAGGTTGGCAATGCAGTATTTTCCCCCACCTTAGCTGTTGTTTGGATCTACAGATCACCCACTAACTTGCTTTGCTCACAAAGGGGTCATTACTGGATGGTCCTAAGTTATGAAATGCATGAGAATTATTGTTTCAGTCTGGATAAAGTACAAAACATTTAGAATAGCAGAATCTTAGAATAGTTAGGGTTGGAAAGGACTCATGAGAGCCAAGTACAGGGACAGGATCACCTCCCTCATTCTGCTGGTCACACTCCTTTTGATGCAGCGTTTGGCTTTCTGGGCTGCAAGAGCACACTGCCAGCTCATGTTCAGTTTTTTATCCACTATCACCCCCAAGTCCTTCTCCTCAGGGCTGCTCTGAATCTCTTCTCTGCCCAACCTGTAGCTGTGCCTGGGATTGCTCCGACCCAGGTGTAGGACCTTGCACTTGGCATGGTCAAGCTTCATCAGGTTCCATCGGCACACCTCACAAGCGTGTCAAGGTCCCTCTGGATGGCATTCCTTCTCTCCAACGTATTAACCAAACCACACAGCTTGGTGTCATCTGTAAACTTGCTGAGGGTGCACTCAATCCCACTGTCCATGTCACCGACAAAGATGTTGAACATGACTGGTCCCAACATCGATTCCTGAGGGACACCGCTTGTTACCAATCTGCAGCTGGACATTGAGCCACTGAGCACAACACTTTGCATGTGGCCATCCAGCCAGTTCTTTATCCACCGAGTGGTCCACCTATCAAATTGATGACTCTCCAACTTAGAGACAAGGATGTCATGTGAGACAGTGTCAAGTGCTTTGCACCAGTCCAGATAGATGACATCAACTGCTCTACCCCTGTCCATCAGTTCCGTAGCCCCATCATAGAAGGCCCCCAGATTGGTCAGGCAAGATTTCCCCTCAGTGAAGCCATGCTGGCTGTCACCAACCACCTTGTTGTTTTTCATGTGCCTCAGCATGGCTTCCAGGAGAATCCGCTCCAACATGTTGCCAGGCACAGAGGTGAGGCTAACTGGTCTGTATTTCCCAGGCTCATCCATTTTCCCCTTTTTGAAAATGGGGGTTATATTTCCCTTTTCCCAGTCGCTGGGAACTTCACCTGACTGCCAAGATTTTTCAAATATGATGGGCAGTGGCTTAGCAACTTTATGTGCCAGCTCCTTCAGGATCCGTGAATGGATTTCATCAGGTCCCATGGACTTGTGCATGTTCAGGTTCTTAAGATGTTTTTGAACCAGATCCTCACCTACAGTGCGCCCAGGGTCCTCATTCTCACTGTCCATGCTTCTGCTTTCCGAGACTTGTGTGGTGTGGTCAGTGCATTTTCTGGTGAAGACTGAGTCAAAGAAGTCATTAAGAACCTCAGCCTTCTCCAATTCCATGGTAGCCAGTTCTCCTGACAGCTTCTAGAGAGGGCCTACACTGTCCCTAGCCTGTCTTTTATTTACATACCCCTGTAGACATGCACATGTTTCTAATTCCTCTTGTTCCCCATGCTAGGGTCGTTTGTATAGAGGCATCTGAGCCAAGCTCCAAATGAAGCTCATTGGCTGGAGCAGCTGGAAGATCTCTACTTTGCTCCGAGCATTTATTATAGGTGCTGGAAAATGACTGGGAGTGTTGGGATGGAATGATGGCCCCCTCCCTCAACACATCTAGTTTAAAGCATCTTTGACCAGTCTGGCAAGCCTCCTACCATCTTCTTCATCTGTCACTAGTAGTGAATGCTGACATGCAAGCAGTAAACAGGATGGATGAAGTCACCCATCCCAGGCCATATGCTCCTCCTTTCTGACAGTTTGTAGTTCACAAGGACTTTCTGAGCCAGCAATTGCATTAAAACCAACCCGGACCTGCACTCTAAGAATGTCTTTAACTCCCTTTGAAAACCATTTGAACTTTTCAGTAGTTCATGAGCTTGACAAATACCCACTGGGATGATGGCTTTGCTAATCACAATAGCTGCTGGTTATATATTTTAAGCTGACAGTTTGGTTCTGGAGGCTGAAGGCAGGTAGGGAAAGTGCAGGATTTTGCCATCTGCTCATATTGAAGTCCATTGTTTTCAGTAAGTGTCAGTCCATTGCATTAATTGTCTCTCTGTGTATGCACAATACCTAGCGGTATTGGCATACATTGTTTGCTAATAGAAAATGTCATAGTGTAAGTACCATGTTCTGATTGCATTGGCCGATTTCCATCACAACCATTAATTTATCGTAATACTGTTTGGAAATCTCAGTGAATTGCTGACATGAGATTTGCCAGCTGCTGGAGGTACTGCAATTCACCCCACATCATGTACCGGTGTTAGTGTTGTTCGAAGCAGGAACAGCACGAGGGCTGAATCAAAGCAGCATGTCTAAGCATTTAAAAATAGCAAACAGATTATTTCTATAATTGGAGCCAGGGCGGGAAGAAGCAGTGCCAGTTTGCATTGGGAAAGAGAATGGAACAGGGATTTTTGAACTTTCTTCTAAAGCTGCAACGTTTTAGTGTAAGCTAACGATGGGTTTAGTGCAAGCTGTGCACACTCCAGCAGATCTGGTATGTTCCACTCTAGCATCAAATGTGACAGAACTGCAGGAAAGCAGGGGATGATTTACATTCAAACAACAGCAGTTAAATGAGGGGTACAAATGACTCTATAATGAGAGTGAGCCAAGGTCGCGTGTCAGTGCATTAGACTTCTAGTTCACATATAGTCATACATCTTCAGTATGAAGGTGGTGAAATTCTTTTCACCAATATTTGCCTGAAAAATCTATGAAACATTAGCAGCAGCTTGAAGCTATGAGGAGGAACCACTCAGCTTAATTTACATATAAAATATATACAGCACAAGCCGCAAAAAAGATCTCTTGATGTTTTCCCATGATATAAATATTTGATGTTGTTTAGATTTCTTTCCTGTCCTTTTATGGAGGGTTTTCTACTCAATTAGAGTTGCAAGGAAACACATTTTTCTGCCCAGTTTTGAACCAGAATCATGGAGACTGATCCAAATTAACAGATTTAAAAAATAAATTTATTATTGAAAATGAGATGTATAAATATTTTCTCTTTGGGGAATATGTCGCTTTATTGATTTCTTCAAAATAAAAAGTACTGATATGGCCTGTTAGAATCTGTAACATGGTGAATGCAATTCCTGGCACTTTCATTATTCCCTCACCCTGGAAAGAATTTGTTCAGCTAATTCTTGTTCTTGCTTGGAAGTAAACAGGAAGGCTTCTCTGTGATGATGGAGAGAACTGACCTCTTCATTCCTTATGCCATAACAGTACAGACAGTACAAAATAATTTGTAGAGAATTTTTTTTTCAATGGAAAAGCAATCTTGGTTTTGCCTGATCCTAAGATAGTAGAAGCAGCTTTGCTGGGTCCAACAGTCTGGCTGTCCTTCAACTTGCACAGAAACATATGCGTAAGCAATGTTCATGGTCTTGAGCTGCGCAGGCATCTAATAAGACTATATCTGATTTTATTCCTTATGGGAGTCAATCAAGAGAAATGTGTTGAGGGTAGATGTATGAAGCTCGTGTGAAGTTGATCACGCTGCAGTTTACCATGACGTACGGTTGAAAAGAACAAGAGAAATCGGTTGTAGGGTGGAATCCTCCTCAAGTGGCTCTTGAGGAAATTTTATGGACCTCATGTATTTATATGACTTGTGTGAATAAACTTGGTCAGCTTATTACCATACCAAGTAACTGCCGTTGAGCAGGAGTACTTGTAATCTGTATCTTTTAATGGAATAATAGCATCATTATTGTCTGATGGAAAGCTCTGTTTTCCCTCCTCATGTTCGTAATTCAATTATTTATTCTGTGTGTACTATACTTATGTAATGCACAGAAGAGAGATTCCTGTATGTTTGGTATAGTCAAGTTCAGCTGTGCAACAGTGCAATTCAAGTTCATCAGTTTCCACGTCTTCTTGTAATATCCCAGTAGACTCCGGAAAAAAATCCTATTGCAAAGAAATACAAATAAAAACAAAAAGGCAGGGAAATCGCTCATACCTGCCACTTACATCCAAATAATGATGATTCTAGTAACAAACATATAACTAAATTTCTGGCACCAGCATTTTCACTACAGTAAAGCAGCATTTTAAGCAGCATTCCTAATCAGTATGTGCCACAAAACAGAAACTCAGCTCAGTGCTACTTGATGCCTTTTTTTTTTTAATCCAGTGTTTCGTAAATAGCTTAGGAAGTGAATCTGATGATGATAATAATTACACTACTGCTATATGCAGCTAAAGACTTCTTCCAGAATAACAAATAACCTGCTAGAAAATCTCTACGAGCTCCCCATGCCTGCCTACACTAATAATACAGTAGTGCTTTGTGTGTACATAGCCTTTTTAAAGCACTTTCATGTTAATTATCTAATTAAGTCTTACAATTCTCTTTGAAAGTAAGTATTATTATACCTATTTTATGGAGGTGGAAACTGGAAAATAAAGGCTTGATGACATTTCATCTAGTGTTATATATCTTGCTGGAGAGTTTAGGTGGGAGCACAGAGAGGCAAAATTCCCCTGTAAGTAGCAGGGAAACCAGGACTATCTGGAGGGTGATTCAATCCACCTGAGCTCTTCCTGGTTTCTGCCCTGGGATCTGCTGGCAAGAGCACTGGTGAGTTAGGTCTGAGCTTACTGTTTGTTACTGGTTTACTGCTTAAAATTGGAATGGGGAAGCAAAACCCCCCAAGTCAAATCAGTAAAGCTCCCAAACTTGTTTATAGCAGCAGTTGAGTGTCAAAGTTGTCTTTAGCATCTTTCTCTACTTGAATTGCAGGTGGCCTGCAGGGTCTTAGGAATTAAGATATTAGATCTTCATACTGCAGTCCCTGGGTTCACTTTAGCACATTCGGAGCTGATTTTCACCTAGGTATCTCAGGCAAGGCTATGGTATGTATTTGGTGACACACAATTTGGCAGGGAGAAGTATTTCTAACCTGCAAGCAGCATCCACCTTAGGTAGCTTGCTGCGCTGTTTGCACTGTTTTGAAACAGCATGTATAAACATTTGTGAAAGTGTTATATGTATAGTCACCAGTGAAGTTTCCAAATGAGTGGAAAAAAGCCCTAAGAACAGAGATGCTTAACATAAGAAAAGAAATCCGTTTTGTAGAGGCATGATACTGAAGGAGCAAAAGTGTCAGTCTTTGCCTTTCTACTGTTTTGGTGGAAACTTCTGAATTTCCCATGGCTGTGGGAAGATGACTGACTGGAAGATCTTACAGGCAAAGTACAGTTTGTGAGCTACTGCTTTAATAGCTGTATTTCTTCTGACTTCCTATGCAAATTTAATAAATAATTCATTCAGTGATTGCGGCTGATAGAGCTTGCTTCTGTGCTTACAATGGTTCAGACATCCCTTTTATCTTTTCTAAGTCCTTGTGCATAGTCAGTGAGTAACTTCACTTGTTCACTGGAAGCCAGTATTGGAAATTTGGGCTTGGATGCTTAAGCTAAAATATTTTGACCAACCTTATTAGGCTGTGGTTGGCTGGAGAAAGTACAGTGATTGAGGAGATCCAGAGAGCTGTGTCCATGTGTGACCGGGGGAAACCACTGTAATTGGGAGCAATTCCCTCAGCATGGAGTAGTTTGGCTGTGAGCAGTGGTGACCCCATCCACTGCGATGTCCCTGATGGGATGTTGTCGCCTCTGGTGAGTAGCTTTGAGGCAGTAGTGATTTCAGTTATAACTGGTCTATCTACCTGTGATGATGAATCAGTGCCCTTCACTGCAGCTGTAGCTGTCATGGCCATCATGGCAGTGCCTCCAGCAGAAGTATGCTATTGTTGGCTATGATGAAAATCACCCATTAAAACTGTGCATTACATCAGGAAATTGGCTATTTAATGGCACCATTTTATTTTATTTTATTTTTATTTTTATTTTATTTTATTTTTGAACTATTTCCAGTAAAGAAAAAGAGAATATTATAATGCTCTTATGTTTCAGAAAAGCAGGTGGATGGGTCTTGGAGGACCCTGTTTCAGGGGTTATTAGTATTTGCTGTTCCTCTGAAGACTTCAAGTGAAGTATGTGTACAGTTGAAAAGATAGCAGAGCTCTTCAGTTTCCTTTCAACTGCTTGCTGCAGGGGAAACCACAAGGTCTTTCTTGTGTTGAATGCTGTAATGATGTGCTGTGCAATTGAGCTTCCGGGTCTGCCTGACATAGATCAGTTACTTGAGTTTGATGGGCCACCTGCCTAGGTAACTTTTGTAGTATTTATAAAAGACCTGGCACTGCTATCCTGGCAGGAGATACTTCTGTGTTCCCTCCTGTGGAAGTCCAGGTTGAATTATAAAATTGATCATTGCCATGCTGGCAATGGGATTCTCTTTGGGTTTTCGAGTACCGTGATATGACTTCATCAGTGTATAGCTGCCAGCATATTCAACATCCACAGCTTCTCCCAGTCCTGAAGTTCTTCAGCACTTTTCTTGCAATGACAAGGGTTTGATTGCCATCCTTTTCCCACAGAGTTTTACTGACAGCAACATATGAACATTCTGAATATTTTCTTTGGAAACATCTGGTTACTTTAACCAAAGAGACATCCTTTGTGATCAGCTTCATTAATTTAAATAACAGCTCTCAGTTGTTGTGGTTGTTTATCAGAAAAGAATGGCAAAAAAAAGAGTCTTAAAATATCCAGTCATCTTTCTGAATGTGCCTGTTTTGTGCTTGCTGTCCTTTCAACATTCAGTCATGTAGAAGATTGTGGTTTGATACCTATGAGCAGCCTTACGACTGGAAGACTCCTTTTGTGGGTTATCTTCCTCTGCAAGGTGTAGTGGCAGGAGTGGAAAAAAAAATCCCTGAATGCTTCAGTGGTCTCATTAAATGGGGTATTTGTACTCCTGAAGTTGCAGCATGAGGAGATCAGACTCCTTTAAAACACAGAAGTGGAAACATTTATGGGTTGGGGGGGGGGGGGAGTTTAGCTTGTTCAGCTTCATTGAAAGAAAGTGAAGAGATGTACATAATGTATATGTTGCTGGTTACTTGGTATTTTACTGGGAGAAAAAAGCCCAGTGTGACCAGATTCCATTTGGGCTGTGCAGTGTTAGATCAGTGCAGACCTGAAACCCTGTTAATATCCCTGACATTTCATCAAAGCGCTGATTTGGCAGCTTTTGATGTTTGGATCAGTGACTAAACTTGTTTTGCTGTTGATAGCAAGTCATCTGCAGTTAGAGAAAAGCATGGCTCCTAGACGTGGCATAGCTTCCTTTGCGCTTAAAATAAACCCTAACATTACAAGGTCATTTGGGAGCTGTCATTGGGAAAAAGATTTTGCTCTTATGTGGGTCAGTGCGTCCTTACATTTCTATGGTCTTGAGAATATGAAAGTGATTTATAAACATTAGGTAGTGTTAGATAATCTCTTTGCTGAGTTTGGTAAAATAGTATTTTCTTCATTCCATACTTAAAGCTTAGAGAAGTTTAGTGACTTGCCCAAAGGAATCTGTGGTAGAGCTCTCAATACAATTAATTTATGCCACTATCAAGTTGGCTTTTCTGTGGTGTTCTATTAAAAGGATTCATTAACTGTTTCTAAGTTAAAATGGGATATAATTATGCTTTGTAAACAAGCTCAGGAGCTGACAGGAGGGAGAGAGAACTGTTATTTAAGTTATTGCATAGTACGTGATTTTTCCCAGGATAAAGCAGAAGGGTTAGACCGTCCAGCTGCTCCCCTTGGCAGCCTAATAAAGGGGGCTGAGTGCAGGCATAAGCATGCTTCTGTTTAGTTATGGCTGTGGAAAGGTGTTATAATCCCTGTCTGCAGCATCAAGCGGTGTAGTCCTAACCCAGACGCCTCTCTCAGTTCTGGAGAGCCTGAGGAATGACATTTCATGGTTATACTACTAATCTCCTTTCCTTTTTTTACAGACATAGAAAAAGATCCTAAAAAGGCTGACTTCATTAATCATGTGATTCTAATCTCATATACAATTGTCTACGTAATAGTTGCATTATATGTACTTTGTTCTTCTGGTTTCACCTTAATCAGCCTCCTTATTGATGCTTGATTGGCAATTTGTGATGCGGGACAGAATTCAGCTCAGCACTGGGTTGTGGACCTGCAGTGAATAGTTCCTCTCAGCATGAACTCATTTTTTTGTCTCTAATACATGACTTTCATATCAACGATTCTCCATGTGACCTCTTTGCTTTTGATTTCCTATTTGCAATATCAGCTTTTTCGGACAAAATCAATGATGAGCAGTATAATTAATTTTTACATGTTTTAATTAAGTTTCAGCTGCTCTGGTACTTCTCATTATCGTTACATGATCATCTCGTGCTACAACTGAACATTACAATGAAAAACCTGTTGATTAAATAAAGTATTATTTTAAAAGTCCTCTGTAAGTTGTTAAACTAATTAAAGTTCAGTGATGCAAAGTGAAGATTCCAGGTACTGCACAAAGAAATGTCAGGTAGAGCAAGGTATTTAGAAGGTCTCAGGAGCCCACAACAGCTTGGGGCAGATTCTGTCATAACTGCAATGGTGTGTGTGTCATCTCATCATCCAGACACTTGATGGCATTTTTAATAGCTGTAAGGCAGCTCAGTGGGTGTTTTAGTGAGGTCTGCAGTCACCAAGATGCTTCTGCAGGTCTGTGTGAAGGTGCGTACTGAGAATGTGCTGGGGGGACAGGAAAGGACTGAGAGAGGAGCTGAAGTTGGTTGAATCTTGCTGGGGTACTTCCTTGGGGCAATTGTGTTGCTTGGCACCAGGAGCAGTGGAACACAGCGCTGCTCCCTGTCAGTGTAATGAGTGCTGGTGGGTTCCCAGTGCAGGGTAGCAAATGCCACTCCCATGGGACACTTAACTGGAGCTTACCTGGTAGCAGACATTGATCCTGGTCGTGAGGCTGAATGACACCTTCATGAGCTGAATTTGCAGGTTGAACTGAGATCACTGATATTAATATTGGATAATACAGAATCCTTTGAGTTCTTGGCAACTTTTGAAACTCCTTGTTACAGTAAAAGACAATGTTTAACCTACTGCTAGATAGAAAAAATATGATGGTACCTTTTTTTAGAGGAACTGTCTTACTCCATTTCACTGGCAAATTAATCTGTTCATTGGGTTCTTGGTAGAAGACAGACATTGCCTAGCTGTTGCCTACTTAATTATACCCTTTAATTTTGATTGACAGTGGAACGTGCATTGAAAAGCAGCTGGGTATGTCTGTCATCCAGTTTAGAAACTAGTGAGGAATCTCTGTCTCCTGCAGTAGCTGCTTGCTGTGCTGAATCTAGCCCAAGGGAGAGCTTGGTGAATAGATGGAGGGCAAAAGCAGCCTTCAGCCTGTTTTGAAGAGTCAGAAACTGAATGTCTGAACTGTGCTGCAGGTACTTTCAGCCAATGCTGGGCTCCCACTCGAAACCTGAGGGTTAAGCGTGAAGAGGTTGTGTTTCTGTGTTAGGCACTAATTGGGATTCCTGTCTGCTGGAATGCATGTGAGAATGCCTTTATTGTGTTAACTTGAGAGTCTGATAGTGCATATGGCTTTTATGTGTGGGTTTTATAACTGATGTTCAGTATTTCAGTAAATGGTGTGAGATTCCAGATCATGAAGGTAAAGGCACTTTCAGTGACTTCTGGGGGAAAAGAAAAAGTAACAGTGAGCACATTAAGTTGAAAGCTGCGAGCTGTAAAAAGAAAAATATTGAACATTAATGGCATTGTGAAGTTAGAAGTCATTAAAAATGGATGGAATACAGTTTGTGCAGGGACAAGCTGGTGCTTTCAAGGCCACATCCACCACCATGGTATTTGCCTGTTTTTTGCCCCCCATATTCTTTGTCCATAACATTCTGCAGTACTGTCCTTGTTCTTGATCCCAGTGATGTTGTGGGTGAGGAGGAAAATCAAAAGCCTGTCAAAACTATAGACTTTAGGTCAGCAGTCGCTGTTTCCTTGCTCTGGGAGTTTCTGGGAGCCTTCCCTGTGGTCTAAGCAGGACATTTCTGTTGTTTTCCATATTTACTGAGGAGCCATAAGCCAGCAACTGGTGGATGTGAAAACTTAGGGAGCGGGTTAGTGAACGTCACCAGCTCAGCAGACTTGTGCAGGTCAAGGTAGTACAAGTAATTATCCCTTCTTTGGTGAGTATTACTCCGAGGTTTGTTGCCCTCACGGAACAGAAGAAGGGATGTATGTCCATTTGCTGGGATCAGCTCTTGAGCAGGAGGGAAAGGAGAATGTGGGGGCAACACATGCCAGTGCCTCGATGTGCTGTTTGCAGTCAAATTACAGCTCCAGCATTGCTGCAGCTCTCTTTTCAAAACTTTTAAATGGGCATAAAGTGCCATACATACAAAATAAGCAGGATTCTCCATTCAAAGCAAGGAGTGTAGCTTACAAAGCGATTTAAATAACTGTCCTTTCAGAAACGTCTGTGCAACATGACTTGGGTGATTTACCTTATAATGACTCACAGCCAAGAGCCTAATGAAATTGTGAGCAGAAAAAATTACTCCAGTGCTTCTTCCCTTTTGCTGTCTGCTGATTTATTGGAAATGTCTTTCCTTCAAATAATTGTCTCATTAACCCATGTGCTGCCAGCATCCTGGGGAAGAAAAGATAGGCAAAACAGAGGCAGTGAATGTTGTTCTGTGTGGGAGAGAAGAATCAACAGGCTTAAGCATGATTACACTGTGTGATTACAATTGGGGGGGGGGGGGGGAGTTTACCATGTCAGGCATAACTGTTATTCAGAGGGGCTGGAAGTTTAAAAGCCCAAAGCGTATGAAATAAAAGTTTTGTGATGGCATGTCTGAGCTCTTCTAACATGGGCTATTTAAAACCCTAGGCCTACATTGCAATATTAATGAGATGTTCCTCCCCAGTATTGATCCTCTGCCCAGCTTGGCACTCTCTCTGCAGCTCAGGAACCATGGGTTTGGATCTTCATGGCTAAATTCCATGAGTGACTACATGCTGCTAGAGTCATGCAGACACTTACAGTAGTAGAGATCAGACAAAATATGGAGAACCAGTACCATACTAATATGGCCCCTGTGGAGCCTTATGGTTATTATCTCACAGAAAGCAAAGGGCAGAAGAAGGAGGGGAACTTGGACCTGGCAGGGAGTCTTTGCTGTAACACACTTGCTTCCAGCTCCTGATACAAAAGCCTGGCTCCCTGCAATCCTTTTTGTAAGAGACAGAGAATAAATTGCTGCTGTTGGACTTTTTATTTGCACTTGCAGAATACTCATCCAAGGAGCAAAGGAAGCACCAGAGGAGTGTGATGAGAGCTTGCTTTTTCTTAACAAGCCAGTAGGAAATAATGCCAGAATCAGGCAGAGTGGAAGATTTTGACAACATGGAAATTCCTCTTTGTGCACTGCCAAGTAACTCCAGCTCAGTTCCTCTCACATTGAGTCAACAGCAACACCTAGCACTGCTCCAGCTTCGTAATCAGTGGCTATTCAGCTTCGTAGTACAGTTTCGTTACTGGAACCTGTTCATTGTAGAGACAGAGTGTGGTGGCTAAATAGCTCTTGTTTGTGTCCTTCTGGAAGATCAGAAAAAGACAAATACTAGCAGAACTCCTGGATAGTGCTTTTGTTGATTGGTGTGTGTAAATACTTCTTAAAGCAATGGAGGGGTTTTTGAGGGGAAGAAAAAAAGGTAAAGTTGATACATAAAGGTGTCATTCATCTGAACGCATACATACAGGAAATTATGTTCTTTCTAACTGTCAGAGTTTCTTGAGTATTTTCCTAAGGAGATATTAGGGACTAAAGCCCAACATTGTTAGTTTTGGGTAACTTTATGCACTGGAAGAACTGAGGTTGTGTCTGAAATAACAGATGTACAGATAGATGACATTCCTTTTGAAATGGAAGTGTTCTCTGGTCTCTCAAAATGGTTCAGGTCTAGATCACGCTCTGCTAGTTTCGGATATTGCTTTCCCCATCTCCCACTTGCTGTGCATACACGTGTCTGCATTAGCAGATGGAGACCATGTCCATGGCACAGCAGTGGCAGATTTTGCAGCTGCATCTATTTCTCACTGTCTTGAGATTGAGCATGCATCTGCTGTTTATTTCTGGTGGATATCCAAAAGGAAAGTTGAAGAATACCAGCAACATCCTAGCTTCAGGTTTCAGCAAGTATACAGGCTAAAGACAGAGTCATGGCCACTGTTCCTCATCTCAGTTACACAAAATCTAGGGTTCTGTGTTGTTTACAGACTTATGTTGTAAAATTATACCTACATTTTCTGTGTATTTCAGCCTTTGTTATGCTCAGGCTTAGCACAAATGTTTGAGGTGTAATTTGGAGCTGGATATAAATCTGGGGCCACTTAGGACAAAACGAGAAGAAGCAACCCCTTTAGAGTTATCAGGCAGTCCTTGGAAACTTACAGATAAGTTGACAGTGTAGCTGCTGTCAAAGCTCACTGAGCTTGGATTCAGTGATCAAGATATTCAAGGCAGAATTTCAAGAGGGCCCTGAGACAATGTGGACTCGATACAAAATAAGGTTTTTTCCTTGTGTACAAGGCAGCTTGCAGGAGAAGAATTAATAGGAGTTCAAGGTCATGTGAATTTATGTTGTGCTTCAGAATTGTGTTGGAAGGGAAATTAAAGGGATTTTCTGCAATCTTGCCAATTAGAATAATTGATAAATATTTGTATTCGTGAAATCCTTGCTTTTAGGAAAAATACAAGAAAAAAAGATTTGGTAGTTGCTTAAAAAAAAAGAAACAAACCAAACCAAAAACAGCACAAAATCCAAAACCCAACCCAAAATCCCAGAAACCAAAGCCAACCAAACCCCAAATCTTAGAGCTGTGCACAAATTTTTACTTAATTTTGGTCATATTCACTTGACTTTTTTTCTGCTACTTCCACTGATGTCTGGTAGATGGCATTAGTGTATAGCAGATTTCTTGAGTCCTTTTCTTATTGGAGGGGTTTTATTTTTCATCCCTTTTACAACTAATAATGCAGCGTTATTCAGGCTTAGCAGTTTTAAAACTGTTTTATTTCCCCTCAGTGTTTCAGGTATGTTTTGACTAAATGCTTATATCATTCAATGTGCCTCTTTCCTCCTTCTTGTGCCATATAATTATTATTTCTTCCAGAGGGCATCAATCACTGAGAAAGGGGGGAAAAAAAAATAATGTCTTTGGCTGACTGAATTTAGAAGCTCTGTTATATTCTGCATTGTTTATGTGCAGTACCATATTCATATTCTTCAGGCTTAGAAACAGCGACGGTTCTCTGAAAGAAGAAGAAAAATCTCTGACACAGAGAAAAGAAGATCAGATACTCAGACTAGTAAATAGAGATGCTTATATGTGGGGTTGAAGACATATTGGACTGCTTATTGGAGACAACAGAAAGGAGCTCCATAAATATATTTTGTCTTTTTTAGTATTCATGAGCATTTTTAGCTAATTTTGTGCACTTCTATGGCATGAGGGCTGTTTCACATAGGAAAACGGGCAATTCTTCATGCGAGTAGAGTTTGTGATTCTTCCAGTAGCTTTAGCTTCATCAGTGCTTCCTAGGTCATCTTTTGTGCTAAGATGTGCATATTCATCCTTGCTTTTAGCTTCAAGAAGCAGCTAACGTTTTGAGCAAGCGTTTTGGTTAAATGCTGGTTGAAAGATATTTGGAGCAGTGGGATACAAGATTACTACTTCTTTTCCTCCCCGCTTTCTTCCCAGTTTGGAAAAAAGACCTCTCATTTTCTTCATAAATAACCAGTCTTCTGACAAAAATCACTAGTTCCATAATTGGCTGCTTCTCACAACAAGCCAAAACTCCTAATTTTACTCCAAGCTTTGCATAACAGTAGCAGAAGGGAAAACTGGAGCACTAGGGAACTGTTTTGTGGACAAAGTAATGATTTTAAATAACCCTCAAGAGGCATCTGTTTATGTAGATCATCCTTGCCACATCAGATGTGCTTGTGTTGGGATTTTGCCCCATTCAGGAGCTAAACACCACCCAGGCTGTTTGTTCACTCCCCTCAGCAGGATGAGGGGGAGAATCAGAAGAGTGGAAGTGAGAAAACAGTTGAGTTGAGATGAAGACGTTTTAACAGGTAAAGTAAAAACTGCATGCACAAGCAGAGCAGAGCCAGTAATACATTCATCGCTTCCCGTTGCAGGCAAGGGTTCACCCATCTCTAGGAAAGGAGGGCTTCATCATAGTGACTAAGGAAGACAAATGCCATTGCCCCCGAACATCCCCCCTTCTTCCCGCTGGTTTATATGCTGAGTGTGACACCCTATGGTATGGGATATCCCTTGTGTCAGTTGGGGTCAACTGTCCTGTCTGTGTCCCCTGCCTGCTCCTTGTGCACTCCCAGCCTCTTCACCGGTGGGGTAATGAGAAGCAGAAAAGGCCTTGGCTCTGTGTAAGCACTGGTTAGCAGAAAACATGCCTGAATTACCAGCACTGTTTTCAGCACAAATCCAAAACATCCCCATAGTAGCTACTGTGAAGAAAATTAACTCTATCCCAGCCAAAACCAGCACAGCTTGATAGCAAAAGGCTAAAGAAAAAGGTAGACATATCTTTGAGATGAGTTTTGCATAGAGTATACAGGTGTAAAGCTTGCTAAGCACCAGGTTTTATTGAATCTATCTAATTATGAGCAAGTGATCAGCATAATTCTCTTGCATTTTCAACCACATTTTCCTGAGAGTGAAGTACTTAAGATAATTATAAAGAAATGCCAGCACATAATTGTGATAAATGTTATATTTAAGGAATCCTTGGGTTTGTCTTTATATAGAAATGCAAATAATTTTGGATAGATAGAGCTAAACTCTCTTTGTGCTTTATCATGGTGCAGACCTGCTAGCCCTTGTTCCCCAAGCACGGCCCCAGCCCTTGTGCCTGGAATGACTATTCACACCTTGTGCTGTCTTTTCCAGCTAGGGAGTTTGGCCCTTACTCTCACAGCTTTAAGGCTGGACGGAGATCAAATGGGCAGCCTGATTTAGTTTTGAAAGCAGATAAAAAGATGGAGAAAGCATAAAGCTGATGGGCTTCTGGTGCTCTTTTAAAGAAGTCTGAGGGAGTTTTTTATTGAAATATTTTCTTCATGGGTTACTCCAGTTGTAACAGAACTGGATGCAATTTGAGTTATTTCATGTGTTCATGTAAGCATCTATTATGGAAAGTACTTACAACATGACTTGTGCTCAGGTGCTTTGCTTGTGCAGGAGTGCATCCACTGACCCAGGAGTCTTTGGTGCACCTTCAGCAGCCCTAGATCCCAGCCAGAGCTGTGCTGACATTGCACAGGCTGATGTGGCCATCTGCTCCTTGACAAGAGTCAAGGATTACTCAACAGGATTACAACTTACCTGTTGTAAGACTGGCATGGCAAATGCTGAAGCAAGTTCAGGGTTCACTGCACAACCAAGAACTGGTGGGACCAGATGTTGGCCCAGTGACAATCTCTCTTCATAAGGTGCTTAGAAATCCTTTGCTGAGATATGTGAGGCATAAACAGTGCTTTTAAGATTTGCCGCTTGCTGCACTGCAGTGAATGAAGGGATGCAACACATGTCTTCTGGCAGCTAGCTTTTTTCTTTCGTATTTTAAATAGCTTCTAAAAGATGTTCTTTTAGAAAGCATGTGTCTGAGAGATGTTTCAGTGCCTTCAAGTGTTCTTCATTGCAAAATACATGGCCAGCTTGAGTGTACAGCAGATGAGGAAACCATGTGGATATACTTCTGTCCTTTTGCCTGCAACAACCTGTAACTTCCAGCATAAGGGTGTCATTTCTCTTTGGAAGACAGCAGCAGGGCTTTCTGAAACCCATCAAAGGAAGATTGAATGATTTCACTGTCCGAAATGCATGCCAACCTGCTGTAGCACCACACCATTTCCTTGGTTTCCAAGGCTAGGGGATGGAGGTGCCCTTGCTGGAGTTTCTCTGAGTCTCCCTTGTTCGTCCTGACCGCTCTCTCTTCCATTCCATCCTTAGGGTGGTCTTCTGTTATTATTTGTAGGTGGTTATTTTACAGCTTTTATTGCATCTTTCCTTGGCCTCTGTCATATCTCACACAGTCACTGCAATGATGCTGATTGTCGACTGTTACCCGGTATAAAAATAGCACGTTGTTGTAATGTAGAGCATTAAAATCCATAGACTGTAGCCAGGCTGTTTCTTGTGCTTTCTGGACAGGCCCGTTAACCTTTGAGAGATATGCTGTGGAGTTCCAGCTGTAGAATAATAAAAACAGGTAAGTGAAAAGGAGCCCTACTGGGAGAAAGTTTATGTGTTGGGATGATAAAACCATAAAACTCTGGGACTGTTCCAGACTGTGCTCCCAGCAACATGCTCTGCAAACGTATGCATTCCCCACTGGCTTCCCTTTACAGCCTAACTACTTGGGTGATTTAGGTTAAAAGGAATGCGCTGGCTTTGCTGTTGTATTGCAGAAAGATTGGTTTAACCTGTATGTAGCAGTAGGGATGGAAAATTCTGTAACACTGTGCTGAGTTGCTCCCAATTTTCTGTGAATGATGATAAATAGCTGAAGGGGTGAAAAAAGGAGGCTTTGCTCAATGCTAATGCAGTACAGTGCTGTCTTATACAAGGGTGCAGATGCTCACTGGCTTGAGCAGCAACCTGTGGCCTTCTCAGATAGGACCTGTTGCTGCAGAATTGTCATCTAACCCCACTGTGACAATACATTGTAGGTCACTTAAATATACCTCTACTTAAACATACTATGTTTTCACACAAAATTAAGATTAAATGCTCTGTGTTGATTTCTCTTGTGCTGATCTTTGGTAAGGCAGGGGGTTACAAAAACACTAAGCCTTTCTTTAGGTCATCTTTGCATTTGGAAACAGGTTTTTGTGAGAATGGATTGCATTTTTCACTTTGCGTATTCCCTGCCATTGTGGAGGGGGAGCTGACTCCAGCTTGAGTGTGCCTCTAGCCCACAGAAACTGAGAATGGGCATGTCTGAACGATGAGGAAAAGCCACACGGGCATTTGGAAAGACAAAATCAAGTAAGATTTTTTTTTAAATACCAGTTACTGATTTCATAGGGTGAAAACCATGCTAATCTTCGATGAGCATTCACATAAACCTTTGTAATCATTCTGGGAGAAAAATGGGCAGGTAAAGTCACTCACATTTTAGAAGTGATCAGCTCTCTTACCTTCCTGACAGCTACTTTGCCCAAAAAGTAAGTCTGGATGCAAGACACAAAGCATCTCTCTCTTCTCTCCTTGCCCTCACTCACTTTTTGATTCTCATTGGAAAATATCAGGAAATCCAGGAAGGTACTTTTAGACTGAAAGAATAGAGAATTTAGGGCAATAATGTAAACATCAGTCACAGCAGTGATGAAATTTTACTCCAATATATATGAATGTGACAGGGTTTTCCCTGTGTCCTAATGAAAAAAACATCCTGTTGCTGCCAAACTGTAGAGTACATTTACTCACTTAGAGGAGTCACACAGTGAGCCACTCATTTTTCTACCATGTAAAACAAATACTACAGGAGGAACTTCGTTCCATTCCTCTACTTCTGCAGTAAAGATTTCTGCAGCGCAGTGCTGGTTGGGGCTGCTGGGGTCACTGTGCTCACAAGTAATGCAAGACCATGATTATAAGGATGTAAGATGAAAAGTGACAAGAACCAAGCTGTATGTTGAGTCTCCACTCTGCAGGGGAAGGAACACAGGGCATTTGTTTCTGTCTTCCATACTCTTATGGGACCAAACATTTTTGCAGTCATCCTTAGTATGAGTCTGTCTCATGCAGAGATTTGGAAGCAGCAGCAGCAGCCCTCTGATGCTGCACTGAGGGCTAAGCCTTACCAGCTGCTGAACTAGATAAATACTTGGGAGAGGATAGGAGACCAAGTGCAAATGGTCTCATCAACTTTCTTGGACATTGCAGCCCTTACAGCTTCTGTTAAACACATAGGGAAAAAAAAAATCCCCTATCACAGGCTCCAAGAAACTGGTTAGGTACGGGAAAGCACAAAGAATTCTCTCAGAAATTGAGAGGTAATAGCTACAGCGATAAAGGCATTTCCCAATTAAATGGCTTTTTACCCTTTGTGACATCCTGCCAATAACTGTAGCAGAGATGCTGAGATTGAGAGGCCCTCGGGTATATTTCTGTAGATAAATCTGAGTCTGGAATTTTTGCACAATGGCCTTTTCATGGTCTTTGGAGTAAATACCCTCACAGTAATGCTTCCACCGTATTGAGTTCTCTGGCAATGGTCAGGTGTGATTACTGATATACAAACATGCATTTATTTCTTGGGCCATTACATCTTTTTTCCTTCCTTCTCACTCACATATTCTACACAATCACAGTGTATCTTAATGTTCCTATAAATTTGCTTTATAAACCTTCCCCCTCATTCTCTGTTGAAACTCAAAATATGTGAGTGTATGAGCATGTGTGCATTTATTTATATATAAGCACAATCATTCTTTACTCCTCTATGTTTCCAAGTAGCAGTCACGAGGTGCTTTGTGATCAGAATGCATCGTACCACCTCTTGCAGAATATAAGCAGTGAGTAGGAATTTGCAAAATTTGGTTAAAGATTGCTCATCATTTTGATTACCAGAACTGCGTTCTCTTTCCTTCTTCTAGAGCAGATGTGGTACATCAGGTTTTAAACTCACAGAATGGTTTGGGTTGGAAGGGGCCTTTCAAGGTCATGTAGTGCATCCCTTGCAATGACATTTTCAACTAGACTAGATTGCTCAGAGCTCCATTCAGCCTGACCTTGAGTGTTTCCAGGTATGAGACATCTACAGCCTCCCTGGGAAACCTGTTAGTGTTTCACCACCCTCATCATAAAAAAAAATCTTCCCTATATGTAGTGTGATCTAGATATGTATAGTTATATATTTATTTTTATACCTAGTTTTAGCTTGACAGTGAGTGTCTTAAGTTGTCATGGGAAAAGGAGGGCAAGAGTTCTCTTTTGCATTGGGTATTATGTATGAAGGTGACTGCTGCTTATCACAGGAACCTCGCAGGATCATGCAGTGTCCAGAATTACATACCACAGCTTGTTAAAAGAGATAGCGATGACCAGGGCTGCTCATGGGCTGACAGTCTGCCTTGTTAATGTTCAGCAAGAGTCCTTCTAATTGCTTTGTAAAAATACAGATATGCTGCCTATGAATATTGTTCCATAGAACCAAATTTGTTTGCATCAGGTGGTGTTAAACTTCATGAGGTAATAGGATATCTAAGTGTAAGAACAAACAGAGCTTCTTTCTTGACAGAGTAAAAATAGCTGGGAGTGTGAAGGGAAAGACGGTGATAAGCTCAGACTGCTGAACAGCAGCTCAGCTTGACCAGCAGCCACAATGAATGTAAGCAGCTTGGCATATCTCTACTCCAAAAATCCCCACCACAATAGACCAGGCAGAGAAACTGGAGCTTTTCCCCAAGAACATGTTATTACAGACTGAGGTGAAGATCTGTATGCACTGGGCATATCTCTGAAGTTTTGAGAGTGGCTGTGTTCCTTGAACTGGCAACAAATGGTGAGGCTGCTCAAATGAGAGTAATAAATTTGGATGCCATTAAGACTTTAATAGAAGAACAATTACTGGCCTGGCCAACTGAATATTTTCTCTTCTATCTGTATGTAATTAATCTTCACAGTTATTTTCTGTCATGCATTCCTTATAGCAGAGGGGTAGAAGCCAGGGAAGTGATACACCTTTACATGGTGACACCTTATCTGGCTTCCTTGTCATGCTGTGAATGAAGAGGGCCTATTGTTTGTAAATGAAGACCTTTCCGATAATTGATAAATAACTTCTAGATGGGGAGCATGATGCATGCTGGCTAGAAGAACAGGGCTCTGTAATAGTAATAGTCTTGAAATTACAGGCTGCATAGTTTGAGAATGATTCAGGATAATTACATTAATGTTGCCGGAGAAATGAAAAGGAACACTTTCCATTTTACCTATTAACAAGCTCTACTGGTTCTGAATTATTTCTGAGAAGAGCCTGTAAATGGCTGAAATAATCAGAATAATTACAAAGCAGTGGTTGGGGTGACAGGAGAGCTGGATGAGGTCCTGGCTGTGGCTTTTCAGCCGATGGGTAAACACTGCTGCAGCTTTTGTGGGAGAGGGAGTATGGCACAGAGCTTTCTGATTAGGTGCACTGCAATCTGCAGATGGCCTCAGGGTGTCTGCAGGTCTTGGACCCTGAGGAGAAAATAGCCATTAGGAATAGGTTGTTCTCAATGTAGATGTTACACATCAACCTGTGGAGAGTTAAGTGTGTTGCTCTGGCACACTGGATACTTCAATTTCCATCCCCTACCCTCCCTTTTCTACAGCTCTCCTGAGCCTGTGCAGTGGAAGATTTCTGCCTTTGATGATGCCTGTTTGCCACTTTGATCCTTGTTCCATAGCAGCAGCAACAGACATGAATGTTTCTGAACTCCAGACCCTGAGCAGTTCTCCAACTCTGACCTGTAATAAAAGCTCAGTCCTTCACCTGAACTCATGCTGTGTTTTCAGCCTTGTACAAGTGACTTGTACTGCTGCCCTGACCTCCCATTCCCCAGCTCACATGTGAAATGGCTATGAAGCCAGGACTTCTTGTCGTGTTTCCCTTGTTTCATTTATACTGTTGTTGTTTGCTAACTCTGGGTGAGTAGAAGGGGCATAAATTAGTACTTGGATCTAAATAACTCGGTGTCATGTGAAGCAAAGCCTTCACTTCAGGGTTACCTCTGCTGTTACTGGAGTTTCTCATCTGCATGAAACTCAGAGCATCCTTGAATCCTACCTGTGACAGCAGGGCCACAGCGGTGTTAGCTCTCCCCCTCTTTAGCTTATGAGAATTAGAAGATCTTGCATCTCATAGCCAGGCTTGTATTTACAGCTTCTTACTCAAATGTAGCCATATTTATCTCCTCTAAGAAACTAGAGCAGTGGATAAGGATGTAGGTGCTGCAGGTCTGGCTGCTTCCAGCACACGGTTGCACGCACAGTCAGTTGCTCTCCAGGCACAGTTCTTGAAGCCGAACACACATCACACACACACACACACACGAGTGCTTTTTCATTTTCTTCCATTTCCTTTTCGCTTGTCCAACAAGCCCATCTGAGCCCTGTGTGTAATTACCTGATGACCTGTATGCCTTCATTCATTCATTCACAGCTGCAGCACTTAAATGAGATTTTGCTCCGTACTATCAAATCAGACCTTCATTCCCTGCACACACACATATAGAGGGATGGGTTTTCTCCCTCCAGTTAAGCATTTGTCTCCTACAACTACTGCCACACAAATTGGGGAACCTCGCCTCCCTTTCTCATTACATTGTCCTCCATCCTCTCTAGATGCTCAGGGCATCCATCAGGAATGCCAAAAGCTGCCTTCCCACAGCTTGCTGTTCCTGTCCCCATATAGTTTGTGATCCATCAGATACCTGAATTCTCCATTTAAAGAAATGGAGCTCAAATGAGTCTTGGCTTCTCCCTTTATGCATGTGTACATGAGAGATCTGTTACAAGAGTCCAAGGCTGAGGGTGACTTAAAATAGTAATAACTAGGCAGATAATTTCTTTCAGTTGAGGGTTTAGTAATATTTGAGCATTTATATTTATTCCATTGTGATATTTCAAGAGATTTTATGGATTAAAAGTCATTTGGAGGGAAAGCTCGAACAAGGAATTGCTTCGTTATCTCATTCAAATATTAAAATGCTCATCTTTACTTCTTCCTTCACTCCAGGTGTACACACACCTGCATTTACATGCTGATTCTTTCTGCATATTTGTTTTGCCCTGATTTTCTTAGGAAGGTTTTGGTATGTTTGAGTGAGTCCCTGGAAATCTGTACGGCATGAAAACCCCAAATTTCAGTTTGCATGCAAACAAATATTACCAGTTAAACAGAATTAGTTATGAAAATTGCTAAGTTAACAGTAAATACTAAGTAATTTTCAGTTGTTTCTAAAAAATGCTGGATGCCAGAATGCAGGATAGATATAAATAATAGAGAAGGAACTTTCCTTCCTACTTTTTGTAGATCTCGTGTATTTCCTGGTGTAGAAATTCATGGATAAGGTGGAGTGGATCTCCTGCACAAAATGGAAGCCTCTGCATGTTCCAGCTGCAAAGATATTGGAGCTTTGAGAGGTTAATTTGTTTTTATCTTCCCAAAGAGCTCTAGTAGGTTTTTTTTTATCCACATAACCCTACCACTACGGAGGAACAATAGCAGTTATACAGACAGTTATGTCGACATCAACTTAAGTTTTACACTTGCAGGGTTTATGTATTTTTGGTAGTGCTGGCACTGATACAAATGATAGCTCAATAACAGAAAAATAGAGCAGTCCCTGAGCCACAGTTCTGATGCTTGAAGCATCTCTAAGCCCCATACCCAAATGAGAGAGATAAAAACCAGCCTAGTCAAAGAGGCTTAGTTTGAAGGAGCATTTTTATGTGTTACTTGATGGCAAAATACTTAGGCATTAATGCAGTTTACAGCAAGACACCTTTAAGTTATCAGTGTGGTTGGTGTTATGCCTGACAGATTTAATGTAAATATTTATAGACTTGGCCTACTAATTATGCCAATGGAAAAAATGCAATATTAATGCTGTCACCTCCCATGTCTCTACCTGCCAGCACGCTGCTAGCTCCCATAAATATTCTGAAGATAGGAAATATGGCACATAAACAGAAGAGATTATATTTTTAATAGGGGATTAAGTTATCTCCAGCAGTAGTTTCCAGCCTGTGGTCCAAAGACATATGGGATGCTTGTGGACTATTCCCAAGGAAGCTGTGAGAAATGACAAAAAAGAGTTTTGTGTAGAGTATGTAGAAGTATCTCCCTGTGAAATGATGACAGGGGTAGGCAATAGGAAATATTTAGGGGTCCGTACACATCGAGAAAAAAATTAAGCCCACTGATTTACCATATTTCTGCAAAGAACTGAATGATTTCTAAGTGCTGTACTGCCATATGGTAAACGATTTGACCGTTGGTCCTGCTGGAGCCAGTCTGCTGTAAGAAGTCCTGGTCCACAAAGCAGTAAAACATGTGCTGAACTCAAAACACACGTTGATTCACTGGAGTTACTGCCTGACACCATACGTAACTGGTTTGCTGACTAAAGACCATGGGGAAATTTAAGACAGAAGGGCTACTATCGTCTTGCCAACAGCTCTGCAGATGCCTGATTTTCTTGTACAACCGAAAATCTAATTACATGAATGTGCAGTTCATATTTTTCTGTTTCATTTTATCCATATTAAGAGACTCCAAAGGTTTTGGGCGCCATTGGTTTCAGCTGTTGCTGGTTGCCAACCCCAAAAGAATTATCACTGCTGTTATAGCTGGTTTAGGAGACTCTTTTAGCTCTATTGATAGCTCTCCTGATTTGTGATCTGAAAGTCTGTGGTTTCTGTTCTGGCACAAACTGGCTCCTCACAAGCTGCACAAATAAATCTCAAATGCTATCACCAGTGGTTGTGTGCGTGCCATGTGTGTGCCTTTTGGCTCATAGCCTTGAAAACTGAGGCAGAATTACTGGGTGGTTTCATACTGTCTTGTCTTGCGCAAAATAGCATCTTATCCTACGCACATTGCCACTGAAGTCAGTGCAGATGTGGTGCTGGTCCAGGGTGTGTGGGCCGTATTTCTGACCAATGTGGGGCTCTTTGCAGGAGCTGAGAAAAGGGCATTTTGGTAGCAGATCAGGGTGCAGGCAAAAGCCATGTATGGTGTTACCAGAGCAGCTCGCAAAACAGGTTGGAGTACTGCAAGCCTTCCATATGGGCAACCTATGTGAGCTTTCGTAAGACCTTGTTGCAGGTGCATGAATGGCAGATCTCATCTTCCTACAGATAAATGAGTCCTTGCTATGGACCTAACTCACAGCCAGTTGAAGGAAACAGGGTTCTCACTGCCCTCAGTGAGCTGTGGATCAGACCATACGTAAGGCGCTCAGTTATTTCCAATCCCCAGCTGCTGTTGTCTCTTGTAAACACTTCATCTGTCCACCACACCTGTAAATCGCAGAGCAGAATAACACGGTAGAGGTGGAGTGCGCGGTTTTGAAAAGGAATATTAAGAGGGGAAAAATATAACTCTCTCTCTTTAAACTGTCTCTTTTCTATATTGTTACCTTGACAACTCTGCCGCTGTGTTTCATCTTTGGTGGGACTTAACCCTGGTGGAATAAGGGGGACATCCATGTGCGTTTCCACATCTACTCCGGCTCCACTTCACAGGCAAATGCCAGGCGCAGGGCACCTCTTGCTGCAGAGCCCACGTTCGCTGCCTTGACCTATGGTGCTGTCTGGAAATGATTACAGATATTAAGAACTGGGACCCATTCTGATTAAAGGTAGAACATTATATCTTCTTTTCCTTAAGCCAACACCAGAGCAATGTTAATGCTCTTTAAAAGGAGATGCAAGGTGCTTAAAATATTTTTAAGGGTGAGGGCAGCTGGAAAGCAGAGAGGGATGAAAGTACTCAAAAATAGTTGTATTATTTTTAGTATAAGCAGATACAGGAGTATGCGTCAAGATTAGGATACACTTCTGATGTGCTGAACTGAGTCTGGAGATGCTAAAAATACGCTTTCTTTCCTCACAATTTTTAGAAGAGAGGCAAAGGTAAGAGGAGAGCAGCGATGAACTGAGATTTTCATTCCTGTGCTTCCTTGCTTGTTGGGGTTTGGCAAAGCTGCCTGTTCACCTGGGTGCTTGTGACCCGCACATCCTAGCAAAACATATGAGGCAGGGCGAAGTGTTATCTGTGGGAGTGGGATCCCTTCCACCCCCTTCTTTCCTCTTCCCAAAGAAAATCCCCACCAACGTAAGTCTTTTATTCCTTTTAGCTGAAATGGCCAACCTTATAGCTGCAAAGGCAAGACATGCAGGCTCTGGGGCTGAGCACAAGCGGAGGTGTCTGTGTCTGATTGTGTGTGAGGAGAAGGGGGCTTTTAATGCAAAACACGTGTTTTCAGTTGCTATCTGGAGCTAGCCCAGTAGCTGTAACTTGGCCTGACAAAGCCTTATTGAAGTACAGACAGTGTGGTTTCAAAGCAGTTAGAAAAAGAACGGGGGTGCTGTTCAGGAAATTCTTCAGGCATGGGCAGGGACTTGGCTGCAGTTCTGCTGTTGGAAAATCTGACAGGGGCAGCTCATGAGCACAGGCCAGGCCTCGTGCTGCTCTGAAACTGCGCTGCATCCTTCCCTCAGCCTCCAGCACCCCTCTGGGTTTTCATCTGCCTGCAGAAGGAGAGGTAAGAGCTGCATCGCTCCTTCCCGCTGCAGCCGGGATCTGCTGTTCTTTTGTGCTCATACAAAGAGGCTTTTGGACTGTTGTTTGGTGGGGGAAAGTCAGGAGTGGGACGTTGTGGCATATTTGCAAAGGGATGGGAGCAGCTTGGGGCTGGGTGGTGGTTTCTGGCGAACTTTGCTTTGGTAGTTATTCTGCAAGCAAAGCAACTCCCACGCTGCTCCTCTGCCTGCAGGAATGCTGCAACCAAATAGCCCCCAACTTTCTCATTGGGGCAATAAGTATGTGTATAACCTGCAGCTGCCGAGAGGCTGGCTTTGTACGGTGTGTCACCTACAGATATTGCTGAAAGATGCGATTTGGTAACGATAAATACATTTGTATGTATGTTGTATTATAGTTGTTTAATGAGTTCAAAGCATGTTTGTCTGGGGGTTGTTTGGCAGTTCCTGATACAGCTAGCTTGTGAGAGGGACAGTAGTTCAGTAATAATCATTGCTTTGTGGTTGCTTTGTTTATTTTTTGTGTATTATATACTTGCATGAGCAAACTGCAGCAGACAGCACATTCAGAAACCACATAGAGCAGATTAGGAGGAAAAGCATTAATTTAGGTGCTGTTCTGTCTGCAGCTTCTCTTGTGATGTGCGTTTCTTTCTCCAAATAACTTAAGAAACGTTTATGATGAAAAGCTCTCTCTCCCTTTAGGAGCCTGCCAGATTTAAGCAGTGCTCTCTCATCCCTTTAGTTGCAGCATTAAAGCTTGTCTTGCCTTTGCAGAGATATCAGTACCTTATATGGCAGCTCATGTTTGGGAGTTTGGGTATGGCGTGTTCGTCAAGGCGGATGGAGGTGTCAGGAGGAGTCCGTCTTGCGTAGCTTCAGAAACTTCCCTGCCTCTGCCAGTGCCTCTTCCTTAGATTTTCACAGCAGTGTTATCCCGTGTGTTGAAAATGCTTTTTAGCTGTGTTTTATGCTGGTGATAGGGAGGTTTTTTTGTTTCAACAAGGAGTGAATTAAGGACATTAAATTATACAGTGGGACGGCACTAAGTGTTTCTGGCCGGTTCATGGCAGTAGACCCACAGATTGCTTTGCCAGCATTCAGCAGGACTGCATGTACAGGGCTCAAACAGTCATCCATCTCAGCAATCCAAAAAACTCAGTGGCAAGCTGATGTTCACTGTCAAAGTGCATCAGATCCAGTATGTGACAGAGCCAGAGCTTTCTCCCAGTAATGCTGGTGAAGTGTGTATGTGGGCAACTACGAAGCATAACAGCAGGCTCAGGCAGACAGCAAGCCTTACCTGGGAAGAGTGGAATTCAGTGGATTTGGATCTTCAATGGCAATATTATCTGGTATGATGCAAAGAGATTCTATGTGATGGATAGGAAAAAAGGAAAGGTGATGGGGAGCATCTCACCCTTGCCATTGTATCTGTTTTTATCCCTTTGAAAGTGGTAATCAGCTGAATTGGGTTGGTTTGGGTCAAGTGAGGACTTTGCTTGTTTGGGGTGAGTGAAGGACATCCTCCAAGAGGCAGGGATATACTGAAGCTTCCTGGAGGCTGATGTGGGGGAAGAGAATGAGAGAAAGGACAGAGATGAGTTGTGGAAGAGGGAGGCGTGTGATGCAAACGAAGAGGCTTCATAAGCTCAAAGTTTGCTTTGCAGAAAATGCACCTGCGGTAAAAATACTGTTGTTAAATGAAGGTCTTGTATGGTCTGGACTGCTTGAGCCTTCACAGGCTGCCATCTTACCCTGCAGACTTGGAACTCTATTGTTTTTCTCAGCAGCTGTCAATTTAGACACCCGGTCAGCCTCTTGTGCTCTTCACTGCTAGCTGTAAGCTTATTTTAAAGAAAAAATTAAAAATTCAAGTTCCTGCCTCTGATCATGCAGCATTCCACCTCCCAGATCTCATCCTCAGCATTGAAGAGCCAGAGAGACAGCGGGACTACAAAGGGAATGCATCTGGTATAGCAAGAAGCAGTCAGGGCTGCACTGCTGCACCTGGCTTTTAGGAATGATCGTGCCCCACACTGGGGTGAGACAAGCAGTGCAGGTTCTTCATTGGGTGTGGGATCAGTCTGGATCATGGGATGTCCCAAGTGCCCAGCTGGGCTGCTTGTTGTACCCCTCTTGACAGGAGCCCAGTGGAGACACTGGTGTGTGTGGGGGAGTCATGTGAGTGCGGACAGGGAAGGCTCTTTGCAATACCCCGGGCTGGATTTGGCCCAGGGAGGTATTGATGGTTTCTTCCCTAACTCTGGCAGCTGATCCTCAGCCTTCCCCTGCCAGAGGAGACCTTTCTGCAGTTCCACCAGGGTCAAGTGTTGAAGCCTTGCTTTGTCCCCAAAAGCACTGTAGAGTGTGTGCATGTGTGAACAGTGTTATGCATCTAAAGTGATATTGGAGGGTCTCTTGATCTTGGAACCATGCAGATAAAAGAACCATTAGCACACCATTATATGTGTATTCCTTCTCCAGCTCTGTTCCAAGAGCAAACTGGAAAGCAAGTGTGTCCATGCAAACAAATTGGGTAAGCACAGTAAGCACATCCTGTGGAGGGAAGATGGGCAAGGGAAGATGTAGCAGCAGAACAAGTTCTAACTTGTGAGAGCAGGATCACTGCAGAGACTCTACTCTGGATCCTGGCACATGTTCAAGCCCACAGTTCTCAATTTGTGCCATGCTGGTTGGATTCCAGCCATATAAATCCATATTACAATCCTGCTTTGCACATTCCTCCAAGCCATATCTCTTCTCAGTACTGTGGGGTGAGAGCGTGTTGGGGCAGAAGTCTGCAAAGTGTCACCTCCTGTGGCTTGCTTTCTGATTCAAGCTCAGTTGATGATATCCTTCTTGCTGTTCCCACAGCCTCCTGCAGTCACACCTGCTACTGGCTATTTTAGTGTGATTCTCATATTTGTTCATCCTGCTTTGAGACACTGCAGTGGAAAAGAGCGTTTTTAAACTTGGCACAGATGGACAGAGGCTTATGATCACTTCACATCATCTGAGTGGTGCATAGGAACCGGTGTGTGAACGCAGCAAAGCCAATATGATGTTTGCATGCAGTGTAAAAGTTTTGCTACAAATTGTGGGGCATTTTGTGAAAGACATTCTTTGATGAGCGGCTTGATACCTCGGAGAACTCACTGCAGAAACATTTTCTTCCGTGTTAACTTTTCTTTCCATTTTCTCCTTAATTCTGAAAAAGAAAAATGCAAAGACAATATAACTATCAAAAAAAAAAACCTCTAAAAGTTAGAAGAAAAACTCAGAAATAAGAAAACAGACACATTTCTATTCCTCTCTGAGAAGAGAAACAATACTAACATCACATTGCTCACAGACTCTCGCAGCATCATAATAAAATACTGCTTTTGGCTTAGGAGATGGAGCTGCCTGTTACTTTGTTTTGTTCTGGCAAACTCTAATACGTTTAGAGTTTTACTGTAAGTGCTTCTTGAATGCAGAGCAGCAATGGAGCAGAGCAGAAGTCCCATTGTCAGCTTTCAATTCAATCCATCTGCTCAAAGATACCGTTTTATAAACTGAAACTCTTGCAGTGCCCTTGTGCTCAAGCATGTTTATTGTCTAAATGCTGCCAGCCCTGGCAACTGGGGAAATTACACGAGCTCTCAAGGTGTTAGAGGTAGGGGTTAGCCTGGAGCATTGTGGGATCTGGATTAGAAATGCTTTACCCTCAGATGAATCCCCAAGGTCTCTCCATCTGCTTGTGCTGAGTGAATCCAACTTCTTCAAAACACAAGAAGTGGGGATAGGAAAAGAGGTATTTCCTAGTGGACCAGGCAGAACATGAATCAATGGACTGTGCAGACCAAGGAAAGGTTGCTGATGCATCTGTGTTTGCCAGGATCAGGCTAGATACGTGAAGGACCCTATATGTGATGTACCCCACTGATAGAAACTAGTCAGAAAAGAATAAAACATTCCTTAGGATGTTTCCTTCCACTTTTTGTCTCTCTGATCATGTATTGAATTGCAGTGGTACCCAAGAAGTGGGCATTAAGTGATGATGGTCTTTCCATCTCATGGAAGAGCTGTTCCCCATGTGGAGGGGTGGGAACTATTGACAGAATCAGAGGGACAAGCAGAGAGGGAAGAGCTCAAGTTCATGGCTGAGATGGTGCAGGAGAAAAGTGCTGTGAGATTTAACTACCCCAGCAAGTGTTTCATCCTTCGGGCTGTTCCCCACTGCTCAGCCCTTGCTGGTCAAGTTGCAAGTGAAAAGTCATTTTCCGGAGCCTGATCCTTTTATGGAGGCACAGGCTGTGGTCTGACCCAGGTGTAGGGCTGTCAGTCAATTTTGGGTCATGATGCTGGTGGTTTAAGGGGTGTCAAACTTGAGAGAGAGGTTTATGAGAGGTGGAGAGGCAAAAAGTCTTGTTGATAGATGGCTCAAAACACTCTTCTTCATGCCAAATTTTGTTTTCAGTCATGCTCCAGAAATGTCTGTTCTTTTGAGCCTGGTGGACAGTGTGCACTTAAAAGACAGAGAAATTAAAGAAGATGAATCTGCAAAGCATTTACAGCTAGCACACTGCCTTCCAGTGATATGGCAGAGAGCACCTATGAATGCTTTTTAGTTTATTTTTCCACATTTCATCCCAAAATAAAAAGGTTTCTGTTTCAAAAAATGCAGAAGAGAATGTCAGTGATAGGGTCACAAAGTGATGTGGGAGATGCAAGTCCAAGACCAAAGGGTATTTGAATCCCTCTCTCCTCTATAGAAAGGTGTGCCCATCACTATGCTATAGATTGGTCTGGGGTCTGACGTGCTTAATTTTTGGAAGCAGGCAGGAAGCAGAGATGCCATATCAGCTGCACAGGCCTATGGGATTTTTGGTCTGTGCTGTAGTTACCAGTTTCAATGAGCTCAAGAGCTTTTTGACAGCAAATTTCAAATGGGCTTATAAGAGAGAAGCTGCTTTCCCATATCGCATCCCCTTTCTGCTTGAAATTGTTCTATTACTAAACATGCATCATTTAAGTATTGATTAAAGAAACCCCCATGGCACAGAAACATAATTGATTCCTCTTGTTATGCTTCACCCTGTTCATGCGGCCAGGGGATGTTACAGCTCTGGGTGTTTGCAAGGGGAAGGTGTTTATCCATCCGTATGCATAAAAACCACTTCTTCTGCCTGATGAATCATTGATCTGGGTTGTGTGCCCTGAGTCAGAAGCTTTCTGCCAGGGCAGAAGGACATGGTGGAATGGGGAGAGGCATGCAGTAAAGATTTACCATAACTCGTAGCATCCGATGTGATTTTTGGAAGTTCAGTGCCAGTTCTGATTTGAGATGTCTTTCAGTTAAGCCTGGTTTCAGCTTTGCTGAAGGGAAGTGCAGAAGCTTCTTTGCCAAAGTACTCTGAGAGCAGCCTGTGCGGATCACAGGCTGTAGTGACATGGCTCTTCCAGTGGTCTTAAAAAGCCCAAATAAATCTTTCTTGTTACAGACCACATCTCTAAGGTACCCTAAAGTGAAAGGATGAATAGCTTTTCTAAGCAGTCTGGATTTTGTATCAGGCCTTGTTTGCAGTGTTCACATATAAGGATTCAGTGTACAGCTCTTGTGCAAAACCTTATTACCCATTTTTTTTTTTCTGCAGCAGCAAGAATTCCTTGGAGAATTATGTGGGTTCCAGGCTGTACTTTTGTAGTCATGGTAATGTTGTCTGTGGCTAAATTGTGAAGATTTGGCATACTGCATTTCTTGTACTGTAAATGGGATTGTGCATGTGCTGATGGTGGTCCAGTGCTGTGCATGTACGTCTTTAAGCCCTTTCATGTCAGGCAGACACTTTCAGATTTGCCTTTTGAAGGAAACACTTCTCTTTCCAGTTTCTGTATTTATTGCACTATTTTCACCACTATTATGAAATTAGGCACTTGTTCCTAATATTTTCATTACAGAAGAAGAAATAAAGCTCTATTAAGCAAGTAGCAGCCTTTCCCCTTAGCTTAGTAATTGAAAAGGGGGGTTACCTTGAACATGCAACCTCTGGATGCCCTTTCACAGCAGTACTTTTATGGTGCCTTAGCTGTTTATAATGTTTGAGTCAGGCGAAGTTACCAAAATGTAATTTCTGGCTACCATACTTTTCTCTCCCACAAGGAGCAGATTATTGGTAGTGGATATAGCTGTGTCCTTGTGGAGCTGCCTGCTTATTCTACTCATTTTTCAACGCACCTTATCACTCTCTGATTCATCGTTCCCTTCCTTGCGAACTGCAGACAAGGGCATTTTCTTTTGGTATTGACAGTTTGAGGGCAAAGGTTATGTAGAAATCATATATAGCTTTACACGTAGCTGTGTGAGTTTTTACAGAAAGAATATGCTATCTACAATTCCCATGTTTTCTTGTTATGAAGTCATGCCATGTTACTAAGTCATGCTCATCATGCATGTTGTAGTACTTGCTCAATCTCTGCTAGGGCTGCTTTGAACTAAATACTATATCAGAACCAGAGAAATTATCGAAATGATGCTGCTATGTGAATGCAGGTTGGTCTTTTTGGTTATTTTCTGTTCCTATAAATTCTTTCAGTATCTGCAAATGCTTGCCCCAGCTGGATATGCTGTTTTCTCCATCCTAGAGACTGCAAGTAAAGAAAAAAGAAAGTAAAAAAACAAGGAGAGAGAGCAAGAGAATAAACAAGTTTTGCAATAAGAGGTATTTTGAGCTGGGTATTTCATATTGTTTTTCATTGGTCAGACGTCTTCCACAATTTGAGAGGCTTAGCAATGCAATTTATTCATTTTCTCCAAGGGAGAGGCTGCATTTAATATGTGCTTTCCAGGATTCCCTGTTAAAATATTAGGCAATAAAATCCTTGCCTGTACAATACTTGTGGTTATAATTTCCCCCAGGTAGTGAAAACTCAGTAATGTATTGTTTAAGTTTTCCCTTTGCACAGATCGGTGTAGTTGTAGCTGTGTAAAAAGGCCTGTTTTTCTCCAAGGGCATGTATTTGTTGGTGACCCTGTTCCTCTCTCTGATGAGCTCTGTGCTGCAAAGCCTTCCATCTTGGCATCTGCAAGTAAAAACAGTGCACCAGACCGAGCTGGATCTGTTGCAACCAACTTGTTTTAATCCCCCTTGTTAAAATCTACATGTCTGCCTTGGTTTTGGGTGGGTTTGCAATAGAGAGAGATACCCCAGCTGGTCTGAGCAGCAGAAGTGATTTACGGTGAGCCCCCTTAAACTGCCAAAACCTGCCCTTTAGTACAGAAACACCTTTCTGTGGTGATGTACTTCTAATGCACATTGGATAAACTAGGTGAGCCAACCCATATTAAGAACACCTTTATTTGCCATGAGCCATTGGCTCCTCCTGTCGTATTGTGCAGACACAGTATGACTCTCTGCACAATTGACATAGATCCTCATAGCATTAGCTGAGGTTGGGGTAGTCTGAAGTTGTAAACAAGGCATGGTTTGGAAAGCGGGGTGTGAGATCCTTTTTTTAGAGCAGCTAAAAAGGCTGGAAGAGACAGGCAGGCTTGGAGGTGTGGATGGGCTGCTGGGGCTCGCCTTGCTGTGGTTTTCAGCAGTCACAGCCAGCACCATCATTTGAAAGGAGGAAGCTCAGCCTGCAGATAGGCAGCGCTGGTGCTCAGGGCCTCTCTTGTGGGTGCTGCTTCACAGCACCACGCTGATGCAGAAGTCTGACCTGCTTTTTTCTTTGGTGTTTTGTAGACCTAGAGCATATAGGGGAAAAAATCCTTAAAAATGCAATGCTTCAGAAACCTGAGAGAAAAACCATAGAAATATCTCATTTGTTATTATTTTTAAAATCTTCTTGACCACTGTTGTGGATTTTGAGTGTGGGGGGTTAACAAGTTGCTGACATTAGGGAAGGAGACACATGGGCATCACCACCCTCCAGAGGAGCACTGCTCATGGAATGGGAGTGGGGCTTGGAGCACGAGTCTAACTGGGCTAAACACAGCCTTCCTGAATAGGCTGCTAAGTCAGCTTTGCTTTATAGGTCCAGATCAGGAGAGGTGTCAATGCCTGTGATCTTGAAAGAATTTCGTGCCTGAATGGATTTACTTAGTACCTGAGCGTGTGTTTCAGACTGAGTGAAGCCTTGCAAAAGGGAGAGGTGGTTGATCACCTGTGCTGCAGGTGACAACACCAGGCAGCACTAGAAAACAGAGATCGTAACAACTTTTGAAACAGTGAAGGGGGAAAAAAGGTAACTGATTTTTCAGGCAGCCCTCGCCTTAAATATGTGGGCTTCAGCATTGGAGCAGCAAAGATAAAGTGTTAACTTCATCCCTGGTGCAATGCTATTGGAACAAAAGTTATGCCATGAAGAAACTCGCTTTGCATCAGCCTGCAGTGGGCTTTGCACCGCTACTGACTGCATGCTGAATTTTATTAGATGCTGGAGTATGACCCTAGTAGTAAAAAAAGTAAGGAGAAAACCAGGAAACTAATAGGAAACAAGTATAAGCTGCTTTCATTGAGTATCTAATTTCTACCATTGTCTCATCATGCCTTTGCACATCACAGTACCACAGAACGGAACTCAAATTGTTTCCTCCTGGTAAATGAATTTTGGAATTCACTGTGTACAAACATGCCAGTCCATGGTGCTGGATCAGTAATGCAAGAATGTGTTTGGGGTTCCTTATCTGTATAGATTATAAATGCAGAACATTCAGCAATCTGTGTTATTAGAGATGGTGTCATATCCTTAGTCTGTGTGTGTTGAAAAAGTCTGAAAACATAACAAACTGATGCCTGAGGGCAACCCATGAAAGTGGCTTTCCATACCCTGAAAATGAAGGGCCGCAACGTGAACACTTTCATTTGTGTGCTCCACAGTCACAACCCCTGTGCATGCAGAAGTTCGTACACAGCCATTGTGCAGTATCTGTACTCCGGACCCCTGTCCCAGCTGGTTGAAATGCCATTTAAAAGCGCCCATCTCTTCCAGTCGATAGTGGGGACAGCTGGATCCCCGACTGCCCAAAGCAGCTGGGTACCACAGTGTAGGAGAGGGACAGAGCTCACCATGAAGGACTGTGAAGCAGTTCTTCCTGGAGATGCTGCTGTGCTGATTTCCTCACCACCTTTCCTTCCCTCCCTCTTTCCAATGATTTTGGCCCCCAGTGTTCTTCTAGGATGCCATGCCCACCAAGGGTTAAGCCAGCATAGATATCCAGGAATCATTTGTTATGGATGTGACAGCGGAAAAACTTGTGCTTCAGGTTTACTTGGTTAAGAAAGATTGGGGTGCAGGACAGGATAAAGGCAAACATTTGCGTTTTGTCTTTTTGCTTTCGCTGAAAGGAGTTATTTTAGTTGAGATATATATGTATATATTAAATTAAAGCCTCTGAGAAGTCATATTGCATCATCAAACTGCTGAACTCAACTGCTTTTACCAAATGTATGCAAAATTTTCCCCTCAGGATTCTTCCTTGGAGGCTCTATAGTGCCTCCATTGCAAAACCTGGGGCAATGAGCAGTGACACTTGAGAGTTTCTCCATAGGTTACCTTTAGACAGCGTGCTTATATGTATTTATAAATATATGTATATACACACGCACATTTAACACATAAATCCTCTTTTGGTATGTTACTGCATACATTAAACATAAAGTAAAATAATGCAGAACCAAGATATGGAAAGAGATGCTGCTCAGCTGGTAAACCCTGAAAAAGAATGAACAAAACCCTCTAAGAAGCACAGACACAAACAGTTGTTATCATTGCCCTTCTCCTGCCATTTAATGTATGTGGTTATTTCTTTTTGCTTGTTTCAGATGCCTCAGGAACAATACGCGCACCGGAGCACCATGCAGACCTCGGAAGGACCCCAGGTATACAAAGTGGGGATTTATGGCTGGAGGAAGAGGTGCCTCTATTTCTTTGTGCTGCTCCTAATGATTTTAATCCTGGTGAACCTTGCTATGACCATCTGGATTCTGAAGGTTATGAACTTCACAATTGTAAGTAGGGGTTACCCTGGAAGGGCTGGGGAAGATGAGGGAGGGTGGTGGTCTTTCCTCTGAGCATGACTGCAGATAGAGCTTTGATAAGAGGGTGTTTTAGTTGCCATGGATAGCTGTTACTACAGGTTTACCCAGTGAGCCTCTTTTTCTGCTGTTGGTGTCTACAGGATTGCCAAACTGAGGAATCAGCTCAGTGTTGCAAATCATGTTCCTCCTACCTGCTGTATATATACATGTATATATGTAAACAGTATGCACCACCCTCCCTTAATTTTCAGTTATATAGTGGTTTAAGATTCATGAAATAGGTTATTTTGCACTGGAGTGTGGGAATGGGTTCAAGC